>UZAE01012532.1:13867-38224 GCA_900617975.1 Rodentolepis nana | reverse complement strand
GGGGGGGGGGGGGGGGGGGGGGGGGCTGAGTGTCTATGTGTACGTGCGGATGCTGGTCGCCAATATTCTCACGCTTTCTAGGGCCCAGAAAGTGTGTTGATGAATTGCGCCAATGTCAGTTCTCGCTGTGTGGGAGAAAGAAAGCAGGCCTTCCTCCTCCCCCCCCCCACCTCCATTAGTCTACCTGTGATGACGTATTCTGACCATCAACTGGGCGCACCTGCCACCTAAACTTCTGAATTTCTGAACGCGTTAGTGATGACATTTATGACGTGGGTATGCATTTATGGGTGTAGATAATATCCCAAACTCTTCCGACTTCCCAAACTCCTTAAAGTTCCATCTCATTAGGACTAAGTACTCGAGCCCTTTTCGAAAGGGATTCATTTTGGGAGGAGACATAGCTTTTTGAATCCTTCTCCTGATGTGAAACTCGAGTTATGTCATTCTATTCCAAATGGTCTCCGTGTGTCCCAGCCCGCTCCCCTAGCCGAACTTTTAGATCAAAAGATGCTCGACTTTTCCTAATACGCCATTTTTATAGTGATGATAATAGAGTGAGTGTGTTGGGGGGGGGGTTAGTTATGTTTTCCTACTTCTTGTCATGGCTGGGAAGTTAGAGTTTGGCGGCTTTATTCGAATCGGACTAAACGCACTCACTGCGTGTGCACCAATGGACCTATAACCTTGGACTTCGCTACACACTTGACATGAGTCTGCCCTCTCCTCACTTGTTGTACCAACTCTGCACAGAGATGTTAGGATTCACTCGCCTCATCAACCCGACGCCATTTATCATCGCTTATTTCGAAGGAAGATTGTTTTATCACTGCTGTTGTAGCAAAAAAGGCTTTGATCAGGTATTGAAGGTGGCACGATTATTTCCAAACCCCGAATTAATGACTCATTTAATCGAAGTTGGGTCCATAAAGATTGCTGCAGTTTTTGGTGGGGGGGGGGGGGGGGGGGGGAGAGGATAGCAGCACGTGCTTATTTTAATCAAATTTCAATGAAATAATGTAGCCTGAGTCCTCACTCATTCAGTATCTAATGCGTTGCTGACTCCAGTTGAAAGAAGCGTTAAAATCGGTTTTTGTTCGCTCGTTGTTTTTTTGCATCACCTTATCAATCACCCTGTAAAACAGAAGGGCGCATCTGTTTTCGCTGCTAATTTATGTGGAAGATGGCGGGGGGAGGGGGGCTTAGGTGTCAACTCTGCGGATTTGAACTTTCTTTGTCGGCTTCCTAGCAGAATTTGCGGGTGTTGAGTTGGGAGATTCATTTGAATGTGTCCATTGCTTGTCAAAAAATGAGCATTCACTAGCTAATCGCATCTTTCATGAGCTTGTGACCAATAGACCAAGTAGGTGAATTAAAAGGCGGTATTTATCTCCTCATATTTGGGTAAATTGAACGCTATAAGCTTGTTCAAAAACACTCACGGCTATTTTTTTCTTTCTCCTCTCTTGACACACTCATATCGATTTCCTTGAGTGTTTTCTTGCTTAATTTTTGGTTTTTTTGTCGTGATTGAAGTCTCTAAATTCCCCCTGAAACAATAAATATGCGTGGCGTTTGAGTCTTCACTAAATTTTGAGTGAGTTTTCACGAAAGTAGAGTTGGGAGAGGTAAAGGAGTAGTGGGTTGCTGTTTCTGCATTTTAGTGGAGAAAGGTAACTTACTGCCCCAGCGTTGAGGGGTGGGAAAAAGGCTTGTTCTAAAAATAGAAGGTAATCAGCTGTGCGTCACTGTGATTGGCTAAGCCCTAACACGCTGGAGTGATTTCTCCGCACACTCGCACTCCAATTACCTTTTCTTCCTCTTACTTATCCCACCTTGCCTCCCTCCCTCCCTCCCCCCCCCCGCCTTCCTCTCTCTTTCTCCCTCCCTGTCTTCTCCTTTGTTTTATTCCACTCCGGGGGTGTCAAATTACACCGGAGGTATTTCTGCCTTAAGTCCAATTCAACCTATCCCCATTGCCCATCATTCGAAATTATTATCTCCCCAATTAGTTAAATTCAATACCTCCTCCACCCTTCCTCTTCATTGGATCTAATATCCCTCGTATTAAATACGACAACTAAATGAAACATTGGTGCTTACAAAAGCGAACGTTTGCGTTGGTTGGTTATTGTGCCTTTGGGAAATCCGCTTCTGTTCTCTCTCCCCCCCCCCGCCTCCACCTCCTCCCTCTCTCTCTGATGTCAATTGTCATTTAGTGGTGAGCATCCTTGAGTGTCCCTAGTGGGAAAGTGGAATTCTGTCATGACCTCTATGCTAGCCTATGCCGCTCACTGTGTAGGCACCGATTGACATCAACTTCGAGAATGTTGATCACTGCGCCGTGAGCGTCCACAGATAATATGACCAGTTATTTAGTGCAAAAGAAATAATATATAATTAATGCATTAAGTTGTCACTCTAGAAGAGGACTTAATGGCCATTGGATCAATCATGTATTTCCAGGGCATGAGAAGATATCGCATTTAGATTATCGATTGAAATTGATTTTGTGCACTTTCGCCTAATTTATTGTTTATTCATCCTAATCGGATTATTGATTTCCTTAGTGCCTCGATCGCTACGTCAATACTTCAAAGCATCAAATCTTCTCTACACCATTTATTTATTTATTCCAAGTTACAGGCGGTTCGATAGCTATCATTAGCCCTCTAGCTGACTTCGGGCTTCATAGAGGGGAGGGGGAACAGAAGAGTGATTCACAGATGTAAAAGAGACAGACAGACATAGAGGCAGAGAAAAGGCTAGATGAGTACTGTGAAGGGGTCGAACATGACATACAGTGGGGTCATGGTAGTTTGAAGTCAGAGGTCAACTGCCAGTTAATTGACTTTTTTGAGGTATGAGTATACGTTGCCCAGGGTGCACAACGTGGAGGTAAGTCTATCGCACACACCCCTCCTCTACACCACTGAGCTTGACGATTTGCCTTAGATATGAAAATTGTGATGAAAATTTCGTAAAATTAGCATTTTTTTCTCACTTTTGCAGACACTACTTTCACAAGCTGTGCATCGATCCCTGGTTGCTAGAGCAGCGCTCCTGTCCCATGTGCAAATTGGATATTCTTCAGGCGTACGATTTCCGACCTGACATGGATCGTTCCTGTCCGGCGTCCACTGGAGTGGACTCGAACTCAACTGCCCCGGTTGCAACTGTCCCCGTCCCAGGACCCTCTATAGAGCCAAGTTCGAGTCCTCTCCTGGTTCGAGCCGGTGTGGAGCACGTGGAAGAGGGGGAAAGAGATGAGAAACTTTTTACTAGTAATGGACAAACTCGAAGTAATGATTCACCGGAATGTGTTACCACCGCTTCTGTCTCCACTTCTGTAAGTTTATTGCACGCAATTTTATTAATCGCCCATTTCGGCTTATTGGAGATGAATCGAGTGTGTGTGTGTGTGTGTGTGTGTGACCTCTGACTTTATGGAGGGCCACGTTAACCGCTGAGCCACTGACACGGACATGCGCACGCACGCACACACAAACACACACACACGAAAGTGCACTTTCTTCAAGACTTGCATTTGCTTTCAGGCCCCAGCTTAAGTAGCGGCATAGTAGTCGCCTTAGGTGTCTTACTAAATATCGAAATGCCGTATCTCTGTGTTTCTGTTCGCCAAATTACCGAAAAAAAGATATGATGGTTACATTCTGATAAGTTTATTTTTCCATGTAAAGAATCCGCCAGATTAAGAGAGGGAAAATTATCCCACTCTACATAAATTTATCACCATCTACACCCACTACTAATACTGCAGAAATTGACGACCCGAAATTAATTTATTTTTTTGAACGTGCTGATTCACCTTCCATTGCATTTCCTTGCAGTACCATGACTTGGAGCATCAATCAGATGGTTCTCATGGAAACTCCGGTCGAAGGGAGTTCTTGCAGGGTCTTTTCAGATCTTCTTCAATCTCCAACCCCCGACGTCACCAACATTCAACTCACAGGCTGCGTCGAAATAGGTCGAGGAATGTGGAAGTAGTTGCAGCATCAGTGGAGCCAACTCAATCACATCTTCTCTCAGAAGATGCTGAGAACCTAGATTCAAATCCTCCAAACATCACCCACCTTTCATGACATCATTGGACTCCACGCCAGCCAGTGCATTTTCTCTTCTGCTTTCACGTTCATTGGTGTCTCATCATTAGCACTAAACACGCACAAGCAGCGAACGTTTTGCGCACTCTGTCTGTAGTTTATGCCCTCTCTCCCCCGTCTTTCAGGATGCATTTCTCATAGTTCCCCCATCTCACCTTCTCATCTCCCTTCCACTACGATCGCATTTATCGTGTCTCTTTGTGCTCTCTCTCTCACTCCCACTCTCACTCTCTCCACCTTTTGATTGTGTTCCCCCCCCTCCCCCCCGTCCTCCCTACCACACGTGCGATTAATGATGCTCCTTACTGAGTGTTGCTCTTTAATACTACTCGTAATAGTCGAACTTATTTAAAACGTCAATTTGTACCATTCTCCTCAATCCCTCCTTTCTCTGCTCTAACTTAACTCAAACGCCGACAGCTGGTATTTGTGTGGCTGTTAATAAATGTGAAAATTATGTACCTAGTTAAATGCTATGGTGTTTATTAAATTGAAGTAATCTTTCTACTTTAAAGTGTGCTACTTATAATTTTTTAGTAAACAGAATTTTATAAATTTTGTCAAGCAACAAATTTAGTGAATATGCTATGTACGGAAAGTTCAACAAATTCTTGAACACATATAACAGGTCTACAAATGGTGGATACGATGATAGTAATGGGATTATGGAATGCCTCTATTTTAGTTCAGTTGGTGATGTGGCTATTTAAAGATACAGCGCTTACTGACTTCAAAACATGAACCCCGAAGAAGACCCGTTTAAAAACGGCTTTCGGGGTAACTATGAGCTGTCAGGACTGTGGAACGAGTTTGAGGGCGGGGTCAGTGGGCAAATTTATTCTATCATTTCTACTTAAAATATCAATTACAAACTCCTCCTACAAAACAACTTCAGTTTAATGCTAATATTTTTGCCAAAATTAGTAATTCGATAGAAGCATGGAATGAACATGACAGCAAATGCCTTGAACTATTCTCATTAACGGATTCGTTAAACTCTAGTGAGCACTCATTTGCAAGAAAATAGTTGTGAGTCCTGTTTGCCTGCTCTTAGCTGTAACGTAATTGCTATGACCCCATTAATTTTCCCCCAAAATAGCTGCAAATTGCACAACACCGGAATTCCCGTGATCGTCTTCACTCCAAAATACCTCAAGACAATGAAATTGCAATCCAGACATTCATTGACAAATATGCACTTTTATGATTGGTTAATGTAATTTTTCCTTATCTCACATAGGTGCACTCAAATGGAGTTGTCATTTTAGGTTACCGATGGCGGTGAGTACAAGACTGAGAGGATAATTTCACTCAGATATTATTTGAAACGCAATACTTAGACCATTAAAACGAAGTGAATCCCCCAAAGTTCATATATTCTCACCTACTTCTTTGTCATTTGGGTGATTTACATTTCCTCATCTAATATTTTCATAGGACTAAAATTTGAATTTGTTTTTGACCTGCTGACAACTTAACAACCATAAGTCTTGATCATCTCAAATTATTTGGAAATATTTCAGTCTGAGTGGACTTGGCAACGCTTATCTTAAAACGGCGTGATCGAAGTCTCAATGAAATCGAGAAGAAATCACCCAGGTAACCGAAATCCTAAATTTTGAACATTGAAGAACGATGTACCATCAAGTCTCTAAGCCCAACAAAAAGTTCATTAAGTGCTCTTATTACAGATGCCCCTAGGATATGATGATGTGGGGGGGGGGGGGCCCGAAATGTCGCTGTTGTAGCGAATACTTCACAAATCAGCTCTTATGCAATCGCCTCTTAGAAGTCCAGGTAATTGCAGATCTAGTATTCTTCCAAGAGAACTTGCTTAAACCCCACCGCACCAATTAGCCAGACTACTTTGGAAGCAGCGTAAAAACACGGGTGGTGTGGAGAAGAGAGCGCACTGTAACGCGAAAGTTGCGTGATTAGTGATTTATTGGTTTAGACTAATTATCTCTCGGGAAGGTAAGTTTGTTGCCAATATTAAGTGGCCGTTAAGAGAAAAATAAACCTACTCAAAAAAGCTCTTCAAGCCGGGTAAATAAATTCACTCACGAAACAAATCGATATAGACTTTAAATTTATCGGCGCTTAACCCATTAATGCCTGAATAATTTTTTTGTGAAAAATGCACCCAACCGTACTCACACGTGTCTCGTAGCAGCAGACTGGTGCCAACAAGTTGATGAGTTTTGGTGGTGCATCAGGCGAAGGCTGTACACACGCATTGAAAACGTTTCAAACTCCAATAGAACCCAGTGTGAAAGAGGACCACACGATCCTACAGTGGATCACAGCCAGATGAATCGCACATTCAACTGATTTTACTTCCTGATCACCCACAAAACTTCTCTACATTCTAACCTATTCGTACTTTACTTGGCAATAAAATACTTTAAAAACAGGCAATTCAAATGATTGAAATACCTCACAAATGACATGAGGCCATACAAAAGAGGCTTTAATTAGCTTAAATTAATTACTCAAAGTAACCAATAAATACGGCTCTCATTACAGCTCACTATAAGAGCAATACGAGCATTAATCTGCGAAAATATTATTAATGTTGCAAAAACACCGGGACCAGTAAACAAATCTGAAATAACAATATCAATGAAAAAATGTGGGCTCTGGAAGGAGGAATAATGAAAGGCATTCTCATGAAAGAACCAAGAAGGTGTTTAACAGAGGCCAATTCTGCACATTGCCGCTTGTTATGTAGATGATCTGAGAAGAGGAAAATAGAGGGAGGATTAGAGAAGAGGGAAGATGAAGCAGAACCTACCCTCGGTCGATGGGCCAGAGCGGCAAATCGAGTGAGCAGGTCGTGCATTGGATCATTATCCACACACCGTTCGACATCCGTGAAGACAAGAACAGGAATAGCTCGGTGAATATTTGAATGAGCCATCAGGAGATTTGTAAAAGCCCCGGGGGTAGAAAAAGCAATGTCGTGTTTTGTAAGCTCCAACTGGGCATTATCCAAACCAAAAGCGTGCTTTTGGATATTAGCCAACAGGGGCTTGTTAACGGAGCTATATAATTAGCTACGTAAAGGGGGGAGAAATAATAAAACTCACAAGTGTTGAATCAATTTTCTGACTTCCATAATCCGATCAGACACAATGGACGTTTGGGGACAAATCCACACCGCGAAGTTGTGCTCAAAATCCGGATAATTTCTGCTTACAATTGCCTTAGCAATAGCTAGTGCCATAGCTGATATGGAACACATATCGTTGAAAGAAATTTTAAGAACTACATCTTCAATTTTTTCTGCTATCATGGTGAGATGATCTTTCTAAAGTAAAAGAAATTAAGATTATATAAAATGCGATAGATACTATTGTTGTGGGGAATGGCGGCAACTGAGAAAGGAGAGAAGGAAGCGTAGTATCAAACGATCGTTTGAATGTGCGGTTTTCGGACGCGATTTCATCGTTGATCCTTGCACAAAGATTCATGGTAGCCTTATAGATGTGCGCTCGACCCTGTTCATGGTGACTCAACTCAGTCGAACTAACCGGTACACTACAAACATGACACATGACCGAGTTTGGAGGTAATTTAGCTGAAACAAACTAGAAAGAATCGCAAAGATGAGGACTGGAAATGGCACTTACGGGCTTTGGAGATGGAGTCGACAACTTTGGAGTTGTCTGGGCGAAGAGATTTTGGGCATCGTTGCCACCACCAACATCGACCTCCAAAAAAATCAGTGACGAGTGAAGTGGGACTTACTGATTCCGATGACCTCAACAGCTTACTTTGGTGTTTCCTTCCACTAACATGAGACGCCATCTGAGTAGTGGAGTTTAGGTGGACATCACAAACATTGCAGTACACGCTAGGTGTATTAGATACGGGCGAAGTGTATGTGGGAGAAAAGGCATTTTCCGATTGATTCAATAAACTACACCCAACTAGAGAGGAGTCTGAGCCCTCAACCACTTTTATGTCGCTCAGAGAGCAGGAAAGGGACTCCAGCCCAATACAGTTCACTCCATCAACCTGTTAAAAAAGAGAAATAATCAAACTAACGTAAATTTGCCTCGGTTTTTTTAGTCAGTAAATATGCTTTGTTGTTTATATGCTTCTTGCCATTAACATGAGCATCATAACTAGCCATTGAACCAAGAGATAGGTCACATAAATCACAGTAAAAATCGCAACCTTCAGAAGGTAATCTTTTTTTCCTTGGTTTAGGTGGACTGTTTTGATCTATTACAACAAATGGACCAGGCAGTAAAGAAGTAGAGGCAAGTAAGTCCCTTTCACACTTATGAGTAAAAAAATCGGCCTGAGAATATTGATTAAAGCACATGGGGCAGATCTGCAAGTTCTCAGAATCAGAATCAAACTCTGGTGACGCCTGTAAAGGCTGATAGCAAATCGACCTTTTAAAAGGTGTGTCTATACCGGAATTCGCACATTTCTTCAAATGTAGACTTCCACCTTCATGCATACGTAATTGTTCAGCTGAATTGCAGGTGATACTACAGATATCGCAAGAGTAATTTCTCAATCCATTCATCGGTGCTAAATATAAATAAACCAGGAGATCTACCACAATCTAGCCGATCATATATCAAATCGTATACTAGCCTTCACTCTGTTTGAACAAAACCATTACGATACCAATTACGAATTTAATAAGTAAGTAATAAATTAAGGGTACTAAAAGTACCTTTACATTCTTTAAGCAATTTTGATTCAATTAGCACCTGCTTTGATCTCTTCTAATAGTAATTTGTAAGATCTGTAGTGATAAATTTAATAAAGATTTGCTAAAACCCACAGGAACAAACTTACCTGTTTTTACATTATCTGCTGTAAGATTTAAAATATTTAATTACTACAGATCTGAGATGTAACCGTTAAATTTTGGCATTAATTTCTTAAGTCGTAATATTTTATTTGTTCTCGGGGTAATTCCAGCTCATACAAAATCTTAAAAATTACGCCTTACAACATTTCTCCATTTACATTGATCACGAAAAACAATTTTTCTGCTATTTTCAACAAATGCCAACGCCAATTAGGCTACACTGATTGTGCTTGAGATCACTCAACTATATAGATATAGCGTATTTCCTTTGACCTAATAAACGGATATTTGGATTTAGCGGATACTGCACAACATTTATCTTTGACTTTAAATATGCGCTTTGCTATATAGCAAATGACTCTTCTTTTCTGATTTTCCGATAGGTATGGGAACACGTCTGCAATCACTAACACTTAAACGTCTTCCAAAATATTCCTTTACTAAGCCTTCTCAGGATTACTTACTACTCAAGGTAAATGCATTCAAGAATCAAATTCACAATGTATTGACAGGTGCCAGTTACGCATTATTGAAATATTGCATAAGTTAATATCATTCAATATTAGTTTTTTTACACGTTTGTTCTGTATTTCAAAATTCAAAAGAAATTTTAATTTAACCGGTGTAAACCGTTCGTTATCGTGTTATTTATGCTAATTGTGTGTTCATTTTTTGTATTTACTTTCCTTGTTGAGGATAATGAAAATTTACTAGATTTTTTGCTAAGCAAAGATGACAACTACTTTGAAGATTGACTTAAATTTGGAGTTCCTTTCTCAATTTACCCTTCATAGCTAATGTAACGATTTGCTATACATTGACTGCAAGTCTTAACTGTACTCTGTAATACCTGTGGCTAATTCTCTCATGTTTAGAAAGTTCTAAAAATTAGCTTCTTTTACCCAAACCTACAAAGTAAAGAGACGGAAGATATGGAATACATTTATTTGGGGTCGGATGCTGCACACTCCTAAAATTATCAACTTAAAATGTAGTATATCAACAATATTTAAATTTACAAGTTTTTTTTACTTTTGAATGCTCCAAAATGTGTAAATTCGAGTGGGTTATCACAGTTGCTGAATATAAATAGACTTGACTAAATCTTGTAAACCTCATTTGGAAAAAGTCCTTGGAATAAAATTGTCCCCCAAAGCGTACGGCGTAAGTGGCTGTTTTTATTACGACTAAAGGACCACAGATCCAAACCTTAGCCATTAAAATATCAACTCGGTTTTGCTATATTGCAGCAATTATCGATTACTGTTTGACAGAGAGATCTTTGCATTCACGACCGCACGATATTTCTTTGTTCAGTCTTGGTATCTCGTGTAATCCACAAGGCTTAAATGTGGTAAATGGCGTTAATAACTCAAATATATGATGCTATATCTATTAATAAAGATTAATTATCGCTGCAAAAGTAGAGCGAGAGCATGTTTCTCTTGATAATTTGATTATATCACAATCAGAGCAAAAAATAATCTATTTGTGTTGTGTGCATGCAGTCCCCATAAAAGTGGCTTGAAATATTTATTGTTTAACATGTCGCATTTACAACCAGCAAAGATGATTGTATACTTAATAGAATAGAATTTTAAACAACAGTTCCCAAAAAGCATACCCTTATTGGTTTTATCGCGATACCGGTAAGCATGTTAAAGACAGAAGAAATAATTTAGTTACAAAAATGTATGATTTTATTTCTTCATGTAATAATAAATGGCAGTTTTTCGCTTTATGCGATTTTAAACCCAGCGGAATCATTTGACTCCTCAGAGTCAATTTGAATAATTTCAACATCATCTCTCGACGAAGGTATTAATTTCGCCCCTCTACGACCTCTACGTGTTGTGCCCCTCCTTGGTCCGCGGGATCCTCTTCCTCCCCTTGACCGCATCCCCCTTTGAAGGGCGGAGGACAAACTCTGATTCTCCGACAAGGAGAAAATTCCAGAAGTTAATCCACTTCTAGTGTCGCTGGCGTCCGCCTGGCTTTCTACCATTTCAAGACTATCCAGAAGCAATCGATTTTCTTCATCGTTGTCACTTCCTCCACAGTCATTTGAGGAAAAGAAACCAAATGAAATGGTTGATTGTTTCAACTGCTTTCTACAAGAAGGCGCTGCTCGAACTGGTACGGACACGTCCATAGGCTGGTCAAATAAAGAAATTAATAAACAATAGAATTTAATAGGGTGACGTACTTGTATGTAATTACCCTTGCCAAAAACCATTTAACCAAAAAGGAGAGATCCAAGTGATACGCCAATGACTCCTTAAATCATATATATGCCTAGCAATCCTTATAACAGTGTGAATTGATGACACTAGTTTCACAAACCCACGGTCTTTCGATGCCCATCGAGTAATTCGTACCACGTAGATCTTCTGGCATTTGAGATTTTCAGGTCAAAAACTCAAAACGCATGTGCCATAGTGCCTACACACACACACACTTTTCCTTGCCTATCCAGTCATGCTTCACTACTAATCCACTCACAGCCTTACAAGAAGGAGACACAGGCTGCCCTGTTCCCAAACAATCCGAAAGCTACTGATGGAGGAGTGAAGCGATGATGATGATGATAATTAAATCTAATGTTATTCTCATACATACAAATACTTATTTTTTTTCTCAACTAACGATCATACCTCATCCTTAACTGGAGTGGTATCAAGGGCAATCACAGGAGAGGTATCTTCCTTTTTCAAAGACTCTAAAAAGAGAAATTACTTGGATTAAAATAATAATAATAACTTGAATGCTTTTGCAAAATAAGGGACTATGCAGTAGGCTCCATCGATCTTGGGATCTGAAGTAGTGCTGATTAGGAAATGCACTCAAGATTAATGTTAGAAAACATTTTTCCTGTATATATATATGAGCTAATTCAATATATCATGATGTCGTGGAGAAATAGAATGGACCACGGTAAGTCAATCAAGTTCATAGATCGATTCGGAGCCTTCCAAATTTTTGAATAAGTAGATCAGGTGTTCAAGAGCAAAAAAATTTTTTTGTTGGACGTCAGTCATGACTCGTAATCGAGGCGTTCCATCTGTGAATATGTCTTCGTGCAAGCATGGATTGACACATAGTTGAATCAACTAACTATGGACACTGTAATCAATATCAAGTCGTCAAAACACCAGGCGATGGTTGAAATTTGACGTCTCTAGCAGCTTTAAAACAAAGTCTGAAAGTCAGGAGATCTAGTGAGAAAGTTTTCCAGGATACGGTTGGGAAATAACTTTACCTTAGGGCTGTCGCCATATCCATAATGCAAAATTAAGATCTCAAGCATTACTACACCGGAAACATTGCGCATCCTAAAGCAACTGATTTCAATCGAAGGGAATAGGTCTCTTAATAGACCCTTGAGTGACAATTCCAAATCAGTGGCGCCCAGATTGGCCTTAAAGGAGCTATTTGTGAGCTCAACCGCGTGCGCTACTCAACATCAGTAAACTTCGTGTCCAACCCATTTCCAACTGAACTCCTCTCTCTCTCTTACCCCCCCCCCCCCCCCCCCCCCCCCCATCAAAATATCCTGCTGTTGTAACGAAGAAGTGCCAAGCAGAAGATTTTTCTCTTAGAAGGTCACGACGACGCCTTGTCGGGCACAGAAAGAGCAATATCCATTCTACATCATCGACACGTCACAACTACATTAGATTACGACATGGTAAGGCCAACTACTATCCATCGATCGGGCCTTTGTCCGTCTAACTGCATTCTGCTACAATGGGATATCAAATTTCGATATTTGCTTCAATCTTCTCCGAACAATAACAATCTGGGAAAACCAAATCAGAAATGCATAAATAGGATTAATAAATAGAATTATTAGACTAAAGTCATTATCTATTATTGAAGGCTAAGCCAACAAAAACTAATCCTGTAGCCTCAAAATTCCCAAAGCCACCAGAGTTGCTCGAAAGAGTCTCGAGGTCACTAGAATTATCTTTCAAGTGTGGTGTGTTTTCAGAGGCCCCGTGGGCTAATAAGCATTTAACAGTAGAGCTAAGCGCTACCTTATAAATTGAAACATTTCAACAGGAGACAATAGTTATTGCTTCACTAAGACATTAACTAAGTGTGACAATGATAGGACTCTTCGGTGATGCTTCTCTGTCATCTCTAGAGTATTAACAGCTATGGTTTGTTGTATAAAATATGATCTACCCTTCGTTTCAATCACGTCCTCGGTAGAAAGCGTCTTCTTTCGAGTCTGCGCAAAACGAGACACCTCCAGCGGGATGTCTTCCTCCAGACACCTTTGTTGAATCAGGTGGCCTTGTGTCTTGGTGATCACTTCCTCGACAAGGGAACCAATAGCATCGCTTTGAGAGCGATCGACAAATTTGTGAAGCGCCGAAGCCATTTCAACCTCCGTGAGAAGTCCTAATTGGAGCTTTGGATCAGAGGAGAGGACTGTGCTGATGAGAGTCTCTACATCGGCAACAGCCAGACCCACTCGAACCGCGGAACTGCCTGTAGTCGATTGAGACACACCCACACCATTGGCTGCATCACGATTTAGAGTGGTATCGCGCTTGTTATGGAATATCACTAAATCCTGTGACAAGAAAAGATTACTACCACCCTAATAGAAGAAGTGTGAAAGGTTAAGAAATCCAGATTTTGTCAAATTAGACCTCCCTCTGTAACCTTATTATAAATTACAATGGTTAACCTCTTTTCCATCTATTACCCTCCCATTAGGTTATTCATCCATTCCAACTATATACAAAACTAGTATTTTCTACTTCACACTATCGGCTCATCGAAATACGCTCAAGGAGGCGAACCAGCCAATTTTTCATTTAAATTGGTAACAAAAGCTCACGGCATCATTTACTATATATCTCCAAGAAGAATGTTTAATCATGATGAAAATAATTTTTTTGTTAACAACATACAACAAAAAACTGGAATGACAAGGATAAAGTACGTAAGAGAGAACAAAACAATGGCAGACATTTTTTGCCGAACAGGGCACTTACCTTAGGATTGGCAACACGTCCAACGAATTTCTGTCCAAATCTAACAGCACTGAATTTCTCAAAGCCCCCGCTCGTATCCACCCGGAGTCGAACAAGCGGTTCAGGTGGAGGAGGAAATTTCATGTCGTCTATCTCCACTCCTTCCTCCGACTTTAAACGACGCTTGCGTAACGCCGTCGATGTCTCCTCAGTCATTCGATCAATGGCCGCTTGGACCCTATCATTACACAACTTTTCCACCATCGACGCAGCATCTGGAGAACTGGAATCGACATTTGAAAGTTCGTCTTTGAGGATAATATCCTCAAAAACAAGCCTCCTCACTGATTGCAGAGGAAGCTTTGTCACATTGAATTGACGACCTTGAATCTCAAGCAAGCCAACGAATTTCGGTATTGCTTCACCTTCGCTTAGTGACGTGATCACTGAACTTCCTGGTTGAACTACGTAGAACTGCTGACTCTCATTCCATTCAGGAGAAATTCGACAATCGTGTTCGTGACCCCAAAAAACAAGATCAAGAAAAGAGGGGAGAAATTTTTCAGGAAGATATCCAGTGGGGCCATGGCGGACCCTATTTTGATGGACAGCAGCAAGAGAGAACCAATTATCTACGTCATTCTCCGGTCGAAGAAAGGTGACTTTATTATCACGGAAGAGTCTATGAAGTCGTTCTTCCCTCACGGCTCCAATTCCATAAAGAGCCAGATTTGTAGATCCTTTCCGTATCAACACAGGATTAACTTCCATTGATTCAACCGAATTTGATTTGCCAAAGAGATTGAGAAAACCACAAGTATGAAGGAGATCAGGGGGACACACATTCCCCGGTCCACTTGGATCATCGTGGTTTCCATGAATAGCAAAAACTGGAATGCCAACATTCAAATTAGCGTCAAGATAATTAACACCAGGATAGGACGTAGCGGAAAAATTAACTTTGGGATCACTAAGAACTTCGAAGGATACCGAACGATCATTAAGACAATGGGTGCGTACAAGACGAAGAACTTCATTTATGCATCGAATTGAAGGACGATTTTCATGGAAAAGATCTCCCCCCTGGAGAATAAAATCGACATTGTGGTGTTCAGCTAGGCAGAGAATTTCCTCCAGGGTTTTAAAAGTATCATTCCCTCGAATTCCGTCTTTCTCGAGATAGCCAACATGATTGTCAGTGGTAAGCAAGATGCGCAATGTATTTTCTGGACTCTATTTCAAAATTAAATTATGCCCTTATATATAGATAATTGGTTGAAAAATTGATTATATTATCATTCAAAAGTATTACTCCTAAAGCTCGAAAAAAATTGCAAACATGTTTAAAGGAACATTTAATTACATTCGTTTATTGCGAGAGCAGAGAGAAGTACATGTGGACTCATGCGAGTTAATAGCAAATGACAAAGATTGAAGAATTGATTTAGAATTTTACCCACACTCATTTAGACACGTTCAATAAGCGAACGCTTTAATGTAAAAACGAAAACAAGAGAACCCAAGGTTACAATAATTGAGAGAAGAAGGTCAATTGAATTTCATTGAACTGTTTTAGCATTACATTGATTTTTTGCTTAAATTCGAGCTTTATCTGTATTGCTTTAATGAAATGGTTATTGCTTGTACTGAGGATTTGATATTTATGCTACTTGAAATGTAACTTTTGACAACAATTTTGTGCCGCACCAATTCCTAAATTTAAATAAAAATTAAGCACCCCATTAAAAAGAAGGGATTGGAATCCGTAGAATGTGGGACTTGAAAATAATTACTTTTTGAACACCTAATTATCATTAAGCTGCTCAAGTTTAATTCAATCTCATTACCACTATCAAATGCGAGAGCTTTTCTTGCATTAAAAATGACTTATTTCGGTATAGTTACCTTAAATAAAGTGAAACATTTGATACCTTCTTTTTTCGTCAATTGATTCTTGAGTGAAATATTCTGAGTATTTATTTCGTCGCCACAATATTTGCGAATACTTACTGTTTCGTACAAGTAAGGTACGCTTACATAGTACCATCTAAGGTACTATAATCCAACATGCTATTAAGTTGAAAACCATTTGGAAATCGGGTTTCCCTAGGAACTCTATTACTCTTACCCCTTAAGACTCTATTTTAAGGCCTATCACTCGAAAATCTTATTTTCATCATCACAAGTAAACAGATTTTACGAAATTCACAGATATATTTAAGGCGCAATGACTATAAAAATTCATTAAGTGAATAGTTCATTAATGGGGATAATCACGGAATAAAACAGGGTATAACAGGTAAGAAGGTGAGTTTTCACTCCAAATCATTGAAAAAGAAAGAATAGGGCAAGATGATGGGATATGAATGAAAGGCTGTGTAAAGAGAGAGAGAGATCTGTCTAGATGTAACTGTACAAAAAGGCGAATACGAGAGGGGACAGTAATGCATAATTTTATCGTGGAGGAGTGTTAGTTGGATTTGGAGACGCTGTGGGTGTAGTTGGGTTAGAATTTGCAAAACATGCGGAACAAACCCTGCAGGGCCAATCGAGACCTCGTTGGGGAACTGGTTTCTGGTGTGCAGAACAAGGTCCACACACCCCTTTACCACACATTCTACAGTGATGAATCGATAATCGCGCGCCGAAAGCCCGTTTGCAAACAGCACAGTTGATGCATTCTTCATCCGGTTGCCAGTAGTGCGGTCGCACAGCCGATTTGACTAATTCTAAATTAAAAAAAGAATGAATATAAATTTCTACTGATTTTAATCGAGTAGGCGATGGTCTATAATAAATATAACAAACCTTTAGGAGCACTGAGCACAGGTCCTATTAAACCTGCAGTGGCAGAGATGATTTCAAGAACTCGACGGCTGGAAGAAGTGGCTACTCCACTGGGGGATTCAGGACTGACAGAGTGTCGAGAAATCGATGTTGATGAGGAAGTAGAGGAAGATGGATTTCCGTTCGACTGCGTTCTTGCGGTGTAGCAGCTGCAATGGGTCAATTTAATAAAAAATCGTATATGAAAAAGTTAACAAAATTGTCACATTCTCGGACAGTTGACAAAATTCGATGCCTAGGCGAATCAGATTGTATATAGACATTGATTACGCGAAAGCCAATCAAAAACTAAACTATTTACTATAAGCAAACCAGGAAAAATTACTTCGATAGTAAGCAGAGTAGTTGTTGGAATAAGGGCGCACCTTGTGTGGAGAGAAAAGTATCAAAGAAACAAGTAGTGGAAACCTCCTCCCCTTTTGAGCAAACCACAAGATTTGAAAAATTTTTAGTTCGAAAAGTGACGACTTTCAGATTAAACTTTTCGGCCTTACAACCCGTTCAAAATTAAAAACAAAATGCGTTGCTTTTGAAATAGGGAATTAGTCAGGTCTGGTTTCAAGTGTGTTGATTGCACATTTCTTGGAAGCGGCTTGCGCTATTGCAGGAGCCAGTCCGAGGGGGGGGGGGGGGGGACTGGTCTTCAGTAGCGAACAAGAAGCAACTTCCACAAATCTGAATCCGGAAATGTTGGCAATGGATTCTCAGAATGCTGAGTAATTAAAAATAGCTATTTTAAAAGGTCGATCAAAATCAAGGATTGGAGGAAATCGAGGGCTTCAACTAGGGCTCAAATACTAGACGACATGTAGAGAAGTACACTTGCCTTCGCGGACGCAAGCAAAACAAGTCCAAATGTGAATGAAGTAAAAAAAGAGTAGAGATGAGTACCGCCTACTCAAGAACAATAGGGAACAATAGGAAATGGATTTTCAGAGAGAGAGAGAGAGAGAACATACCGATCGCAAACTCGGACCGACTCGTCCACAAAACCGCGTTCGGGCACCGGAATTCTCTGCTTCGAACAGCTGGCACATACTCCGCGACCACAGACGCGACAGTGGTGCTTTTCCGCATCATCCAAAGGCGACACATTGGGTCCTGTCTGAGGAGGAGGAGGAGGAGAATGCGAATTCGAATCGGGATTGGGGGCAGTGGAGGTGGTAGAAGTGGGAAATTGGAATCCACAGCAGACACAATTGGTGATACTGCTATTTGGCTCCCAGTAGTCCGGAGCTAGACTGTCTGCAATGAGATCACCCAAACGACGTGTCGACGGACCGGCCAATTGAGAGACCTGTTCAGTCACATTGGTCAAACTGTCCACCATCAATTGGCCAAAGGGATGGGTGCTCTACAATGCATTTAAAAACAATTGAGCGTTAAAGCAGGACTGAAGCCTTTTTTTAATTATTCACACGTTTAGAAATGGCACGTTTAATGCACACAATGACTCATAGTTACTCCGTCTGCAAGGACTCACACTAGAAAAAAGACAAGCAGTCAATCTAAAAGATTTGAATATCACGAGCCTCTGAGTTCAGTATTGACACCTTTTCATCTAGACTGAATTTATCGGCCCTCAAAACGTACTTCATATTCCTCGCAAAATAAATCGATTGTGAAGCCACGGTTTTTTCTTCTATACTTCTGCTAGCTCATCGTTCTCGGGTAAAAAGTGCCAAAGAAATATGCGGTGCTCGTAAGAGCCATTCAATGATACCCTGCTTTGAGGCGAATCAAAGGTTGTGAGGACTTCTAATAGATTGGAGAAATATGCGTAACAGATGAAAAGTAAATAGGAGAGAGAGAGGGAGGGGGGGGGAAGGTACCAGAAGAAGAGATTTCTCGCCAGGCCAGAGATGAACAATCTGCCAGTGGATTTGTGAACAGTTTTCGGGAGATTGGTTACCGGACCAGTGGGCACGCGATCGATAAATTATCCCATGGCGAGGACAGCGAAGCAAGTAGCCGTACCAGAGGTACTTCACCACACCCGTCATCGTATTCTCCGCGTCTTCCAGGGTCTTTGGCACCAAAACTGTCCGCCTACCCTCCGCGTAACAGGCCTGGCAAAGGACAAAAAGAGAAGCCCACTAAAGTACACTCTCTCGATGAATCTGAATTTCAACTATTGTACTACTGTATGGTTAAGGACATTCGATGTGCACGAACTTACTTTAGCAACCAAGGACATCAATAACACCTTGTCTGCAAAACAATCGAAATACTGCATCAAATAAAATGAGCAATAGTTTCATTAAGCTGAGTATCAACTTGGCTACACACTTTGCACTTTAACGCGAATTGAAGCATCTATTCGGTTGCTTGAAAAGTAAGCCGGTGAGTAAGTTGTACCTTCTTAAGGTGAAGCGTCTGAGGCTTGGACTTGACAACTCCATAGAGTAGACAAAGAAGAAGTGCATCAAGTACAGAGACTGGCATAACTTATCTGCCTTTGTGTTATAACGTACAATTAGAATCGGAATAAACTCAACTAGGTCAAAACTAATGCTTTAAATCTCACTTTAAAACACCACCAGGTGAAACAAAGTAAAAGCAATCCATAGATTTGAGCGAATGTGCTTCTTTATTCATGAGACCCAACCCCTAACCTCTCCAACTTCACGAAACTCTAGCAGGCAAACTAGTTCCAATCACAATACGAAATTGTGAAAGAAACAACTTCATTGTTCAAAGAAAGTGCGCTTGTCATATATATATATATATATATATATATATATACATTTAGCATTCTCCTGCTACATTCGATACTCCAATACAACGTTGGAAGTCGTCTGACTAACTTTCATTTTAGACTATACATGAATAATAATTGGGAAAAAATTAACATGGACTGCACACAGGTCACAGTCAGCGCAAATAAAGAGAGTTGTAAAATTGGGACAACTCCCCCAAAACAAAAATCGGAATAAAAAGGCCGGAAATGAAATTAAACTGCCAAGTGATTTCATTGGTCAAGAAAATTGCAATTTACGTAATAATAGTCCTCACAAAGATGCTGCCAATGTCACGACAAAGGAGATAGCGTGACCTTGACTTCGACAGCATTCCAATGACCAAAACACTGATGAAATAAAAGAAATCACCTCCAGGAAACCGCACACAGGACAAAGTGATGGACAAAGGAAGTGTACTTTGACAAAAGCAAAAAAGCTAATTATAGAGAGAAAGAGATTTATTTTGCAATCCACAAAAAATTGTTATAATAATAATAAATAAATAAATAACTAGGCAATGGCTGGTGGATATTGTTTATGCGGGGGGCGGGGGGGGGGGGGGGGGGGGGGGGGGAAGAGGTAGGTGTTGTGTGTAAATGGCAAACACGTGATGACGACGACTTCGAGGTCAGTGCGGTATCAAGCGCCAGAAAATAGCGTTTAACGCTGTGAGCCCAGAAAAAAGTTCAAAATTAAGTACAAGCACACACACACACACCATTTCAGACTATTTTTCCTGGAAAAATTCAACGCCGTAGAATTCGCAATCGCAATCAAATGACCAAACTTGAATAAAATTAAATATTTCACAAGTAAGGCATCCACAATCAGCCCTTAAATGTGATGGCTTAAAAATGAAAGCCACAGTCTACAAACTGCCCCCCCCCCCTGCCCCCTATTAAAAGTCCTTTATTTGCGCAAGAATTGGTGATTTTTGCAAGTAAATTGAATTTTTCAAAGTCGATATTGAAGAGGAGGGGAGGGGGAGGGGAGGGGTGGAGACATACTCAATTGCTGCAATAAAATGGGTGAAAAAGTCAAGTCAATCTTGCAAATTTCCATAAAATAGGTCCAAGAAGAGTTCATAAAAATTGCGCATTCCTATAAAAGGTAATTTTAACAATATAAAGAAAATACTAATTATTATTATTATTATAAGCACTCACATTCCTCCCCCCCCCACACCCCCACCTCCCCAACCAGGTAAAGTAGCGTAAAAGTAACATTTGAAATCAGCACGGGCCTAAATGACTGCGCGGTGATGCAATCAAAACGCAAAATTAATGAGAGCGAGGAAAAGTTGAAGCAGAATAACTGTCAGTCAAAAAAAATCACCCATAGTTAATGTTGTGATGACGGAATGTGCGACAGACTTACCTCCACATGGTGCACCCTGCACAACGTATACTCATACGGCAAAATAAGTCTATGAAACAGGCAGTTAACTTCTGACTTCAAACACTGTATGTCATATTCGACCTTTTCTCTGCCTTCGTGTCTAACTCTTTCACATTTGTAAATCATTATTCTGTCCCCCCCCCTCTCGACTTTTTATCACTATGATATTCCTCCTCCACTCTGTGAAGCCCGAAGTCAGCTAAAGGGCTAATGATAACTACCAAAAAGCCCGCCATTTGTGATGACTATTTTGACCTCGGCAACACCAAGATGTTCTACCACATAGATTGGGGAAATAAATTCATGATTAAGTTAAAAGCCATGCAACGGCTTCCAAGTGTTTGTTTATGATTTTGTCATTCAAATTTAACTTAGCAGAAGGCTTGTCAGCCGTGAACAAAAATTAACAAAAAGGTGCAAATTCGGATGGAAGAAGACACCACCACCACCCCCTACTTCTGTTTTTTTCGATGCCACCAAGTCATTTCAAAGAGGATACAAGAAAGCCCTGACGCTATCGTATCTCTCTCCACCCAATGGATGGTGACCTTAGATGCTTCCGAGCGAGACCAGTCACTCCCCCCCCCCAACTGTCTGCGCATGCGAGGGTGACCTTTTGGTGTGTCCTTGCCTATGGATGCAGTAACCTCAGACGAAGTGAGCGCGTAAACTCACTGAGCGTCATCCCCGTATATAGTGCCATTAATAAAAAGTCATATTAGTGTGCGGTCACCTATTGATTGAATTTGCTGCCTCTTGGTAGACACCGGCACAGCGTCCAAGAGAACCACGCTGGAATTTGTATGACCAGAGGAATAAAGTTCAACAGGTATGCAAATCGAGGCGGGAAAACTAATACGAGCACACAACTGGAATATTAGTTTGCGTTCGCATAAAATAGGCAGAGAGAAGAATTTTTAAAAGTTGGCATTAAGATATCTCATGCCATTAAAAAAAGCCTTAAAGAGTACGCAAAATGGGAAGAGAAAGTAGCCTCGAGCTAACTCTCCCTTTAACCCGGACTAATTAGAGAGAATGAGAGAATTGAGGTCAAAAATGATGGCCATTTTAAGAGAGAGAGAGAGAGAGAGGGTTCAATAGACGGTGACTCACTTTACAGAAGTACATTTTGTTCTGCTGTTGCCTGGAGTACTGACAGCCATCATCCAAGCTTTCTTCCCGGGGACGAGAGAAGTGGGGTGTGGAGGGTGCGTGAGCGACTCCCAGTTGGCAGCGGGCCCCGCAGATTGTGCATTTTGCGGGACAGGTGAAGTACTCCTCCACAAAAGTCGGCGTTGTGGATGCAGTCTCCGCAGCGTCTGGCAAATCTGTGGCAAAGTGCGTGCTCAAACCCATCATTGCACGGAATATATGCTCCAATTGACGTGGGGCTCGAACTGACGTCTCTGACATTAATTCGTCAACTACACGAACAAATGGCTACAAGGCGAAAAGAGGAATAGAAAGATACGCATTGGAGGGTTGAGCAGGACATACACATTCGGGGGTGGGAGCATTTCCCCTTTAGACCCTTGTGAGTGAACAAGCACTGGACGCCGTAGACAAGTTAGAAGAAGAATTGAAAGTCGAATTTCGGAACTCGCTCTCAGAATCATCTTCTAGACCTCCTTCCTCCTCCCCTCCCTCCCCCCCCCCCATCATTCAACGAGATCTCTGCTAGCTGGTTACAGTTTTTCCCCTCGATTAAAAGATTACTTTTTGCATTTCTGTATAACTAGAGTGTAATAATCTTTTTAAGACTGATAGAGAGATATGGAACTTTTAATAAATACACCCGAGATGTCACTTTGATACGTCATTTCGACCACCCTTGTCCATTGCAATACCTGGGGCATTCGAAATTTGAGCAAACTTCAAGTTATTGATGTGACTGCTAAGCCTGTGGAGTAGACATCCCATTAATGGCCTTCATTAGGCAACAACTGGTGCTCTTTTTACATTCATGGTTTCTACAGGACTTTCCTTGTGACAAGGGGAGGAGAGGGGGGGGGGTTCGATTCCGAGAGGCGGTGGCCAAAAGAAGGCTACAATAGCGATTGACTCGATTATGAAAATCAGTGGAAAGTTGAGCAATCTAATTGACGCAATGGTAGTAGAGATGCTCTCGAAGAGGGTGAAAAGAAAGTGCTACCCCCAGCCCCCTATTGTCTCCACTCGTGGAAAGTGCAAGAACTTTTCAGTAAAATGAAACGATGAGGAAGCGATATACTAACCATAAAGCATCAAAATGCCCCCCCCCCCCACACATCTATCTGCCACAGACGAGGGTACTTTAGGCGTTGTTGTAGCGAATCTATTAATAGAACGACAAAAAGACCCAATCAACAGGTTTAATTGGAAAAAAAACCTTGAAGCCTACACTATTAATAGATTAGAAGGATAAACGACGTCAGAATGTGTGTAAATTCTTAGCTACGGGAAAGGGCCTCAGAATAAATGCACCCACCTTTTTAGTGACAATCACATTCCACCATACAATGAACAATAAACATAAACCAACTACGAGTTACTAACAGTCGTCATTAGGCGCGTTGTGGAAGTAACATGGAAACCTTGCCAGTGGAGTAATGAGAAGCTGGGATTTGACTCCATGCTGGTGAGGACGGAGGAAGTCATAGTGACACGATGGCTACTTCGACATTTCAATGTTTCTTAATGTGTCCTTCATGGCTTTGAACCTTTAGGCCAGTTCATTCTAACCCCAACTCTAATGCCGAAATAGCCAATATCAAAAGTCTTACTTAGACCGAGTTTCCTAGAGTGCGCACTAATACATTTCGAAGTAGTTGTGGGCTCAGAGATATCATGGAATTGTAGAATGAACTTCGAACCACTTCAAGCTCAACTGGTCTCTACAGCATTCGGTAGGTAATACAAGCAAAAAAACAGTAGGTATAAATTTCAATCCTCAGAAAATTGCACTCACTTCAAAGTTGGTTTGATCTGAGAGAGTTTGAATACCGACGTAGCGAAGAGATGAGAAAGCGTCCACGTTTCGATGAATCGACGCTAGCCTCTCCATCAGATAATCTGTTCCTAAAGATGAAAGTCATCATAGCCAAGATCAATTACTATTTCACAAATTCAGTCAAATTGGGCAATCAGAGCATAGTAGGGTCACTTTAAAACCAAAATTCGTTAACTTCGTACTTAAAGATAAAGAAATAAAGCATCAACAAAGATCAGAATTTTCTTTCACTGCTAACAACTGAAGCCTGGACCACCGCACTGTTTCAAGAAATGTCCTCTTAATTTATTTAATTCCAATCTCTGGAGCCCAATTATCTCGACTACATAGCGGCGCTAAATGCTGCAGTGGCCTCAAATTCCCCGTGGAGTCATCGTGTGCTCCCAAATACTGTATTTTAAATAGTGGGGAGGGGGGGGGGGGGGGGGGG
>UZAE01012532.1:0-13859 GCA_900617975.1 Rodentolepis nana | reverse complement strand
GGGGGGGTAGAGAATAGTTCCATTCACTGTGCAGCAGCACTATCGACATTGACCAAAGGAACCTCCAACGCGACTGAACATTCTAAAAAGTGTGGAGTGTGCACCAAGACCTCATAACCAACCAGCCATCACTTTCACACAACATAGCGCTAATTGTGTGACCAAGGATGTTGACAGTTTTAATGCACATATTCAAATACTTCACACTATCGAATCTCGGTGTTCTGTCTGTGGTTGTTGGCTGATTTTAGTACTCAATACGGCCTCGTCTCGCAATAAACAACCACCGTGTTGGTAAATAAAAAAAAGGCGAAAAGGCAGAAGGCGACCTTTTCAATAGGAGAGGGAGAAGGCCTCGAAGATGGCACTTGGTTTACGCAGGAATTCGAGAGCAGAAATAATTTTGAAGAGCATTTAGAGAGCACTATGCCAACTTAAACGAATACGAACCATGACTGTCACTTGTAGGGAAATAAATTTCGCATCTACAATTATTCGATAAGGAAGGAGAATAATTAAAAACCAATAAAAGAAACAAATCTCCTTATCAGCATAAGTTCATAAAAACAATAAGACTTTAAAGATTGCTTCGTTAGTCATTACTACTTGACTTTGAATTATATTAAACTAACCACGTGCGTCAGGAGGAAGAGGCGATGTATGCCTGGTCTCCTGGAAGATGACAACAGCGGGTCCGAGTTGTCGAGGGGACCAGGGGAGATCGTGTTTGGTGACAAGGGCCTCCAGACGCGGTGCAAAGTGCCCGACAAAGGCATCAGAAGCATCTGCAAGAAAGGTGAACATATCCGTGTGGAGGCGATCGGACATGCAACGGTAGACAACCACGTCTGCCATGGCGAAAACCTTCAACAGTAGGCGACGCTGACGATTCGGATTTGTAGATAAGCCAAGTAAACCTAAGGCAATGGAAAGGTTAGTAATCTAAGTAAAATAAAGTAAAATCACTATAGGCTACTAAGCGCTTAAGCAAACTAATTTTTTTTGCCAATATACAACTTGATTCATTTTATATTTCATGAATACAAAAAACTTCGATAGGTTGTTTGACAAATGGTATGGGTTAGAGACATAATCATGAATCCGCTACTTCGATTGAAGCTTGTCAGCTAATCCATCGAAATAGCAGTAACGGGAGCAACCAGGCTATTAAAAGAAAGGAAAGTGGCGGGGGAGGGGGGGGGAAGCAGTATACGAGAATAATTTGAAAGCGGTTTTATCGATAGAATAACCATCTATAAGTTGTAAAATCGATAGGGGTTGAAAATAACAAATGCAAATTCCTAGCACCTCATTTTTCTTCAAATTTAGCTCTAAGCAAATTTGTCATTTTTAAATTTCTTAAGAATGAAGAAGGCAGCGATCAATAGTCAAGCTCAAGAATTCGGATATCTGGTACTAAATAAGCTATTCCTAAATGACATGTATTCCCATTGACCAAGAATAATAGTTTAAACTAATTACCGTATTCCTAATACAAGTCTGAGACGGAAATAGCTAATGCCAAAATGGTGTCAATTATACAACGCGCCTAAATTGAATAGCATGTCTTAAAGTAGAGCAACCAACTTTTAAGAATTTATATCAAGTACACTTTGTCCAAGTCAGAATTGCGAATTAAGCAATCATCATATTAAATAATTTAACTATAAGAGGAGCTAATCCAGGAGCAAAAATGACAGGCGGTGCAACCGGAAGACGAAAACAAGAAGGGCTCCAATGAAATTTTACCGAAAGTTAGTTCACCAATCAGAATTAAACAAACCCAGCTGGAACCAATAAGAACAAAGAGCATTGAAAAGACAAGCAAATTACTAGAGGCTTGTTTCGTAATCAATTATTATACAAAGTGCGGTAATAAACATTGCAATTTTAGACGAGAAAAAGTGCGCACGAAATTTCGAGAACCGCAAAAAACAAACAATATTAAGCATTCTGTAAATAAATCTATTGCATTTAAGAAAATTGTGCTTCAAATATAAAAGAACAGAAGTAAAGTACCGAACTTTAAAGGTGTAATTGTGAAAAGGTCTACTTAAAATAAATCGCTTTCATATCAAGTAACCTAAAAGGGCAAAGCACATTATATTAAAATGCGATGGAACAGCAAATTTATTAGCTCTCAATGTTGAAAGAAGAGGGGTGTGCAATAGACTTACCTCCACGTGGTGCACCCTAGGCAACGTATACTCATATGGCAAAAAAGTCTATTAGTCGGCAGTTAACTTCTGACTTCAAACTACAATGACCCCAACGCATTTCATGTTCGACTAATTCCACAGTACTCACCTCACCTTTTTTCTACCTTTGTGCCTGTCTGTCTCTTTTATGTTTGTGAATCATCATTCTGTCCCCCTCTCGACCTTTTTCACTTTGATGTTCCACTTTCTTTCTGTGAAGCCCAAAGTCAATTAAAGGACTAACGAAACTTATCATAACGTCCGCCATTCGAAATAAATAAATGTTGAAAGAAGCAGAAAATAGAAATCTAAGGAATCAGATCACGAGATTGGAAAAATAAACAAACTTAAAACTATAATAAAAAGTTAAAAAAAAACAACGTTTAAAGAGCAAACCTTCAGTATCAAGAAGAAGGTAACCGCGTTGGGGTTCGAACGCAGCCCATACGCCAAGTGTGCAAGTTGATTGAGAAGAGGAAGTAATAAAAACATCTTCTGAACGATCACCACTACCGTACGGACAGAATGCTCGATTCAAAGTGTGGGACTTGCCATCACCTGTATTACCAACTATAGCGAGGGTTTTCAGTTTCATATCCAGTGGACAGCCAAGGGCTTTCGCCAAATCCTCAGGGTTATCGAACTGAGAAAACAAAACGTTTAAAGAAACAGAAAGGTAATAAATGAGGTAAATTTGAGGAAGTAAAAACCTACAAGAAATTTTTCTTCTGCATCAACAATTTTAACAGACCTTGGAGGAGTCACAATGTTTTCGCATGAAGTAGACTCCATTAATGCATCCATAGTGAGACCCGAATGATCCGGTTCCATTATAAATCTGCCAAAAAGTTTCAGAAAAAAGAGAGAAGAAATAACTAATAAATTTGGATTTCCACTTCAAGCCAATTTATACTTTATACATGTAAAATATCATGGGAAATGATAATTGATTTAACAATAATTTTAAACATTCGTTGAAGGTTAATCCAAGCATAATTGAGAAGAAATTACAAATAAGATAAAAAATTAACCAGATTAGTACCTACCACTTATTCAATTGCATTAAGAATTATTTAAATGTCAGGCAATTATGGAGTCAACTAAAACAATGAAAGATCTATTTTACAATAAATTTAAAAATGTTCTTTATTATTATTTTATTTTTATGCGAATTATATTTATTTAAATTGATTATCAAGATTTTTTTCGAACTTTTTCTTTTTGTGTTTTGTTTGCGATAGGCTTCAAACTACAATCACCACACTGTGTGTGATATTCCACCACTTTCGCAGTAATCACCTTACATTTTTCTTTACCTTTGCGTCTGTTTGTCTTTTTTGTATCTGGTAACTGCTCTTCTCCCCCCCCCCCTCTCGAATTTCTGCTACTTTGATGAAACTTACCTCTGTGAAGACCGAAGTAAGCTAAATGGCTAAAGATAGCTATCAATACACCTGCCATTTGAAATAAATAGATTTTTTTTACTAAACTGTATCTAAATTTATGTTTACACAAGTTATCACTATTATAACATTGCTTAGATCAAAATCAATGAGTTAGTTTTGATGAACATAGCAGCTTCTGAATTTTGCTTATTAAAATCTTGTTCGAAATCCATTTACGATGATCAAAAAATCACAATTTAATCTATTCTGTATATGGAATGCAATGATAAATTTAATAAAGTTAAGAATAAGCATCGAGCTTATTTTATTTTAAGTTTTCACGTGATCTTCTTCGTGTAAAATGCTCCATATTTATATTTACCAAATTCTGATACGAATTAATGTGTTGAGTTCATGAGTCGTCTATGCAAATCCTTTTTTATTTAATCATTTGCTCTAATAATTGACAAAGCAAAACAATTTAACCAACCAAATTTAATATGTCTGATTCATTAAGTGTTTAAAATCAAATAATATTTCTATATTTTAACAAAAAAACCAATATCAACTATTTTGTCAGTTACCACTATAGAGAGTGTGAGCAAATATTTTAATTCCAATTTCGTATTTACCAAAACTGTAAGACTAAAATCCTTTTTTACGATTAGGTAATATTGAATCTTTTATCTATATCGCATCTTAATTAGTAAAATGACATAATTACTTTCACTGCGTGTACGCTAAGTCGTTTTTAATCTGTCAATATCGACTACAAGTAAAATTGTTAAGAATTACGATTCACCTAAGTGTTCGCAACGCTGTTGGAAAGATATATATATATATATATATATATATATATATATATATATGAGGCATCTCAAACTATCAATTTAAATGTTGAACTGGATGTCAAATTATAATTTTACATAAATTTAAAACAATTGATCTTATTTCTTTTTGAAGGAGGTTTAAGCATACAGAAAAATTACATTCGTCCTATAATTTATAATTCAGTTACTGCTACTCTTGAATGACAAATGGTTGATTATAGAGCAAAATTTCTTATATATTTTTAGGATATCTATTTAGAGGTAGGATCAAAGTAAAAATGCCAGAGTTTACGTGTAGGTAATTTAACGTCATTCCATAAGGCTTATTGATAATTTTATTATATTCTGAATGAGATTTACGTGAAAACTTAGCTTTATTATTTTCTATAAAGTAATACAAAAATATGGCTATTTAAATGCCCAACCCTTTCTTGATTCGGTTTCTTAAAATACATAATTTGAAAATACTGAATTTAATAAAATTATATTATATTTACTAAGGAAAAAGCTCGTATTACTCGCACGTGTTTTATTGGCTCAGATTCATTCACTCTTTAGAGTATCAAGGTTGCTGTGCTCCAGCTGGTTGGGTGGCGTTAGCGTTGTTTTTTCATTATAAGCCATCTTAATTTTATATCCTTGTCAGGCTAATTAATGTTTCTTAATGATTTAATTTTTTGAAATTTTGTTTTTTTCACGATCAAGTCCTAATTTTTGCGTTTTTGTTTCCCCTTTTTTGCTATATTATGTTGCTTAGTTAATTTTTTTGAATTACATAAAGACATGAATTTGGTAATGAAATTAATAGCGTAACAGGTAGTTCTTGTTGGAATACCTTGAATTTAGGAATTTTTCAACCGACATTATGGATCAGTGTTAATTTTATGTACGCGAAGCACAATCTTTGATTCATCGTTTTAGTTCTCGAAAATGTTTAATTGTCTTAGTCCGCTTTTAAATGTCCCAAAGGTTTCATTATGGACTCAAGTTCATCGGTTTTGCAGATAGTGGAGTTTTATCACAATCAGGTACTCAGATATGTTCTAAGTTCGAATTCTCTTTCCATTAAAAATCGAATAAATTTTCTTGGAGCCTCCGTGAAACCCGCTCTTTATGATGTTTTGTCGAATTTTGCATATTGTATTTTGGAATATGCAAATAAATGTTTTTTCTAAGCATAGTTCGGCGAATGTTGCTAGGCCTGAACAGCAGGCATTAACTGTTTGTTAATGCGCTCCTTGAAAAGTTCCTTGGAAAAAACAGAAAGCATATCTCCGAACAAGTGAGTGCAAAACGTCAAACACTCCAAGTTATCGAAATTGACGAAGTTTTAGTTTATAATATAAATAGCAGCTCCATGAATACTTGATATTTGTTTTCGATGGGAAAAGGCTGTGATCTAGATGTTAAATTCCGATATTTCTAGAATGTAGGCACAAGTTAAAAGTATGGTAAATGAAAGATAACTATCATGGTAGCTTTGTGTCATCGGCTCTTAGCAAACGCGTATGAGTTGCCAGGATCGTCTCCACAGCTCATTCCACAAGTGGATAAAATTTCTTCCCGAATAAGTTCTGACAGTTGATGCTGGAAAAATTGTTTTAAAAAGACACACTACCTGATGACTTCGGTGATTATATGCTTGATGGCTTTGATTTCCGACAGAAGCCACAAAATTTGCTCCCATTGCCAAAATCGTTTCAATCTGCCTATCTCCACAATCTTGGTCTTTACGAAATACAGCTGTCATGATATCTTATTCTCCTAATAGCGATTTTCTTTATTATTTACAGTTGCAAGTTCTTCGATCAATGCAAAAGGCAAATGGTAAGTAACACAAAGTGCTCGGTATCGACATTTTATAACGACGTCGAATGCGCCATGCTCTTCTTCTTCTTCTCTAATTTTATGCAGAGAGACGTTTTGTTCCAGTGGAGTTAAATCAGCTGCATTGGGATTTGCCCGACCGCTACACGTCAGTAATGGTTGTTGGTCACGGCGCTTATGGCACAGTGAGGTAAGCACACTTTATTCCAATTTACTTTCATGTTAATAAATAAATATAAATACTTTCATGTCATGTCATATAAATTATTGCCAATTTTTTTCAGTTCGGCAGTAGATCAATATTTGAAGAGACCAGTTGCAATCAAGAAGTTGGACAGGCCCTTCGAAAACCCCGAATTCGCAAAGCGCACCTATCGAGAGTTGGCCATCTTATCTCAGATGGATCATGAAAATGTTTGTCAATTCACCCCTTACCCACCTTATATAATATGCCTTTTTTACAATGAAGTTCTTAAACGCTTTATATTTTTGTTTTCTTTTTTTAGGTTATATGCTTGATAGATGCCTTTACACCGCAAACCACTTTTGAAACTTTTCAAGATGTGTAAATTTCCTCTCATTTTTTTTTAAATTTTCATGAAGCGTTTTAGTTAGTTTGTTTTTTTTTTAATATTTAATGACCTGCATACTTGCTCTAAGTTACTGCTTTTTGACAACGCCACGTTTTTTTCTCTATGATTCATTTTCCCGACTGGGGGATTATTATCAATGCCTCCACTTCCTGTGTCTTGATTGGGGGTTCTGTTTCCATTCCAATCTCTTCCCCCCCCCCATCCCACCCCCCCCCTCGTTACTTCTGCTACTGTTCTGACCCCCATGACTACTACGCCCACAGGAGAATAGAAAAACGGTGCATGGAATATGCTGCTGCAAGTACTTCAAAAGTGCACGGGTGTCCAGTGGGTGGCTTTTTGTGAAGGTGTTAGACAACTAAAAAGCGATTCACAGCTCACAGTGCATTTGTAGTCAAGTCTAACATGCGGGTGGGTGCAGGTTGTAGGACAATCTTCTGGGTGGATTTAAGACATTAGTTAATTACCATTCAAGGGGATGGGGAGGGGGAGGAGGGGTGGAGGTGGAGGGTTAGTTGTCTAGACGATTTAGAGTTGTATCACATGACAATAGTAGCCCCTTTCCATGATGCTAGTCTCTTGTTAATTTCTGATATTCTATTGGAAGTGAAATTCTGGTACCCTGGAAATTTTTGTCTCCCTCCATTTCCTGCCTACTAATAATAAATTTCTGCACGCCTCCCCTTTAGGCCTGTTGTAGTAGAATACAATAGGCATATATTAATCGACGGCTGTCGAATTTCAGGTGCTTATTAAATCAGTGGTGGTGGTGGTAGTTATAACCAGCTTTTCTACTTATTTATATCCTTCTTCTTTTCTTCGTCGATCACAGCTACCTCGTCACGCCTTTGATGGACGCTGACTTGAGCGCAATCATCTCCCAGCAAGTACTTGCTGATGATCAGATTTGCTTCCTTGTCTATCAAATGCTTCGTGCTCTCAAGGTGAGTCTATTTTCATTTAATGATGACACACACGTGAAAAAGAGGAAAGAATCTTCGGATTTAATAAATTGTTTTTTTTTGGGGCGCGTCACCTGATTTGCCATGTCTGAGGTGCTCATTGAATTCAACCACCAGCCGCCAGAAGTTTGGAGTGGCGGAAGGTGGATATGTCAAAAGGATGGCTTTTAAGGCAGTTTTAGAAGACAGTCAGAAGTAGAAGTAGACGGGGAACGTTTTCTTAGCATGTCTCGATTGCTTCCATTTGGCGAGGCAGCCAATAAGAGCTCAATGTTGTTTGCTTGATTCAGCACTTACTGCCTAATTGAGTCACTAAAAGGGCACTCTATTCAAAAGGCGCTACTTCGGGATTTCTTCTCTACGCAACACGGTAGGGATTATGTCACATGTAGCTATTGGGATGAGTCAATTCACAATTGGTTATGGTGGGCTAATACACTGCGTAGAGAACTTCTCACATTAGGAACAATGATGCTCCTTGCGCCCTGTTCCGCGCTTATAGCCTGTGTAGGTCACCAACCAGGCACTTTATTCACTGTATGATACCCTACATCGATCATTTGGATTGTTGATCATCAGCCTTTGTTATCTGAGTATATATAGGCCAACGCCATTTTATTGCCTTAAAGCTGGGAAATGCTCTCATAGAGCTTTGCCCATTTATGACCAAGCGGTGATACATCCGCTTGAGGCCTCATCCATGGTCTGCGCCTTGAGTGGCTGTAAGAGAGAAAGAGATCACTTGTTGAAAATGAACCAGGGGCCATAGAGATGCAAAAAAATAGTACGGAATCACCGTTGGATCTGAGGAAATTTAAGAACAAAATAATGTTCCCGATTGACCTTCGTTGGGACGCTTATGTACCAAGGCAGTTTGTTCAGAAGAGTATTCATATTTCAATGCGCACTCAATATTCAAATGTGGACATGATTCAAGTGCCATGAACCGGAATTGCATTTATCAAAACTTCCCCAAATTCCCAAGTCGAAATGTGCTAGCAGCACTTGATTTGAGTAGCATGCTTTTGAGTATCAGGGGTCAGACCTCTTGATCTAAACACAGCTTGAAACGGGACGACGAAAAGGGTATATGCCGTTTCACCTGGTCTTCGCGCGCGCGCGCGCGCGCGTCCTGTTTGTCCATCTCATTGGCTGAGATCCGGTGAAGACATGCCCTCGCTTATTTGAAGTTTGCTGAGTCATTTTCTTTCGCATTACCTAATACGTTACGGATACAATTAACTCATCTCCCTTATCACTTCAACTTGCAGACTATTACCGGGGTTTTCCGAAAATCCGCCAAGGGCGCTTCAACGGAAAAGCAGATTTCATGAAATTATTTATTTTTTTGCAATCAAATAACCACCCACCCGAATAAGCGCCCATGGGCGAAGTATTTATTTATTTATATCAAATGGCAGGCGTTTGGATGGTTATCATTAGCCCTTTAGTTGACTTCAGGCTTCACAGTGGGAAGGAACATCGGAGTGAAAAAAAGTAGAGGGGAGGGAGAACAGAAGAGTGTTTCAAAGATGTAAAAGGGACAGAAACAAAGGTAGAAAAAGGAAAGATGAGTACTGTTGAAGTGGTGGAATATGGACAAAGGAAAGATGAGTACTGTTGAAGTGGTGGAATATGGCATACAGTGGGGTGATGGTAGTTTGAAGTGAGAAGTCAACTCCCAGTTAATAGACGTTTTTGTGAAGTGAGAAGTCAACTGCCAGTTAATAGACCTTTTTGCGTTGAAGTCAGAAGTCAACTGCCGGTTAATAGAATTTTTTTGCCGATAGTTTGAAGTCAACTCCCAGTTAATAGACGTTTTTGTCGTATGAGTATACGTTGGCCAGGGTGCACCACGTGGAGGTAAGTCAATCACACACCCCTGGGCGAATTATAATATTTCACCTAAGAAGAACGTATGTGTGACTAACGTACGCGTATTGTACGTTCGGAATGACTCATTCCATATTGTGTGAGTCAAGTTTCAGCCCCCCTTATAGAGAACAGCTGTAAGAGTGCATTTGAAATTTTAACCCCAAATGACTGTGGTAATCGAAAGCGGGCCAATGGTTTGCTGTTGGGAAAATCGTTAAAATAACAAGTGTTAGAAGATATATTTGCCCCCCCCCCCTGATTTTAGTACATGCACGGAGCACATATAATCCACCGAGATCTCAAGCCATCGAACATTGCAGTGAACTCGGATGTGGACTTGCGGATAATCGATTTCGGACTGGCACGCCAGAAGAACAGTCAAATGACAGGTTATGTAGCCACTCGCTGGTACCGCGCTCCCGAAGTAATGCTCGACTGGATGCATTACAATGACTCTGGTAGGTGTTTCATTTACTTTGCATTCCGCCAATAAAAGTTTTTTGGTTTTTCTGCCCGAATCCTTCAAATTCCCTTATGTACACTGACTTTATGCAAACATTGAGTGCTTTTGTTCATGTGCGTTTTGTCTGCCTACCTCACACAAAGTAGCTTTTTTTCTTACTTGAAGAGTTAATCTTCAAGGTGAAATAATCTAAACAAACTACTTCATGTTGTAAGTTGATGAAAAGTTGATTTAACTGCAGCAGTGTGTGTGTGCGTGTGTGTGTGTGTTTATTCCTGCTGATAGTCAATGCCATCATTACCATTATCTACCAACCGACTCCACTTTTGTTAATATCCCATTAATTATATGCCACATTGCGTCTGTACAGATCCTAAATGAGTGTAATCTCTAAAATTCTTATTGGCTTGTAGTCTTAACTTTTGATGATTATTTTGAGAAAGTAGGAGCCGTTGTAATCTAGGTTGCAAGTCGTTGACTCCCATGAGGTAAGAGTTCAGGCTCTCATGTAGTTGGGGGATTGAAAGATAGCAACCGGGAAAGCCACTTCGATTTATATTCCATTTTCTTCGTGAGACGTTATTCCCATCCAATCGTCGCCATGTCTAGCAGTGATTAGTTGTTGATGTGTGAATATCCAGTCGATCACAGTCGATCTCTATGTGTGATCTGATTGTTGTGCCTTTCATCGTTCACCGACATCTGCTGGCTTTTTAGGTGGAACATTTGGTTTATGGGCAATTTGGAATCCTACATCATCTCAATGCCTTCCCTAGCCAACTACTTGTAGTAAATCTAAAGAAAAAATCAAGCTTTCTGTTGTCTTGATTGTTCTTCCCAGTCAAAAATATTATTATCGAGTCATCGAGCTGTCTTCCAAATAGGAGTACGGCTTTCCATTGGCTGTCAAAGTAGCCACTAAAAGAGGGAATTGTGTTGGCCAATGCGAAGTCAGATAACATTTTTCTTCACTTCTCCCCCACCCCCACCCCCCTCTCATCACTTGCTGGACTCTTCCAGGCACTTCTTCATGATGGCAGAGTTCAATTGTTGTGCTTTTTCATGGATGAATGAAGTGCCTTTTATTACCGTTTACGGCGGTTTTTCGCATTGTCTTGAATTTAGGACTCGTAAGGTGTCCTAGATTCCTTTAGACAACGGTTAGACAAGGTGAACTAGTTTCAACATCGCCCAATACTTTACTAACTAGTTTAGAGGATCGTTAGACGTCTCAGTAGGTGAGGTCAATATCTAGGACCCCCCATTAACCTTAGCAATCTTTTTGAAGACCGTTACTAGGGTTTTGTTTAAGTCGTCTGGTGAATTTTCACTGCGTTTAAGTCGCCTTCAATTACTAATTTCCCGTGCATTAATGAATGTACCTCACTGTGTGGAGGGCTTAGGCACTAATCAACCCTGGCTATAATGAGGGGAGAATGGAGAAGCCGTAGGCAGTCATTTTGGCTTTGGTCCACTATGAGGGAGGGAGAGGGGAAGGGCGTGGGGCTGGGGGCTGAATGAATCATAAGGCGATGACGAATAGTCCTCTCTCTCTCTCCCCCTCCCTCTCTCCGTGGGCAAAGGGCCAATCAGGCAGGTGTGTAGAATGCTCCACTCTCTCACCATCCCTCCAACACACAACTTGGCCTTCTACATTCCCCCCAATGCTGAGTGATTCTCTCTCTCTCTATTCGCAGACATTTTATACAAAGAAAAATCAGTTCTGGCCGTTCTACCTGACTCAATTTTGGCCAATCGTTAGGTTATATTTGCGATAGTTGTTGTATAGTTAAGTTGGGCGGATTGGCTAAGTGTTTATTCTCTTGGAGGTGATTAAAACATGTCAACGGTTCAGCATTGCTTCTCTATTGTAGAATTTGAGTTAGTATTGAAAGTGTGCTTGTTACTTCCTGCTCGCCCGTAAGGAAACTTAAAGTTGAGGCAATTTTTTCTTGTCTTTGACACACACACACACACCCAGATCCTCACTTTGCGTATTTCTCTTGTCAGCTACTGCTGTGTTCGAGGGTAGAGTTCGGAGAAAAAAGGTGAGATCGCATCACATAGAGTGGTCCAACCTCAGTGAAATTCGTGTCTAATCGGTGAAGTGCGTGTGAGGCTGTCAATGTTCCCGAGGGGGTGGGGGGTGGGGGGTGAGAAGGCGATTCTGTCGGCAGGCTGTTATCGATCAAGTTATTTATTTATTTCAAATGACAGGCGTTTTGATGGTTATCATTAGCCCTTTAATTGACTTCAGGCTTTACAGAGAGGAGGAGGAATATCAAAGTGAGAAAAATTCGAGAGAGGGGGATAGAAGAATGAATTACAGATGTAAAAGTGACAGACCGACACAAAGGTAGAGAAAAAGGTGAGGTGAGTACTGTGTAAGGGGTCGAATATGACATACAGTGGGGTCATGGTAGTTTGAAGTCAACTGCCAGGTAATAGACTTTTTGCCGTATGAGTATACGTTGCCCAGGGTGCACCACGTGGGGGTATGTCTATCGCACACCCCTGTTATCGATCAATTGGATCGCTCATACGTCCTATCCAGTGAAGTGAAATAAAGGAGGGATAATTAAGTTTCAGGGCCAAGTTTGCCACTTCAAATTTCTGTACATAGTTTTGAGTTCCGTGCGAGCACTTTTTAGCGTTTAAATTCGTTTCCACGGCCGCTATAAGATTGTCCACTTCTGATTCATTTATTTGCGCTCATTTTAATAAATAAATTTATTTTTCATAGCCGCGTATTGAGCAACACGCTAAAGTGTACTTTTGTGGCCAATCTGATGATATAAGGGGCTATATTTAAGCACATGGGGTGTGGAATAGACTTACCTCCAAGTGGTCCACCCTGGGCAACGTATACTCATACGGCAAAAAGTCTATTAATCGGCAGTTGACTTCTGACTTCAAACTACCATGACCCCATTGCATTTCATAATCGAATAATTTCACAGTATTCACCTCACCTTTTTCTACCTTTGTCCCTGTCTGTTTGTCTCTTTTACGTCTATGAATCATTATTCTGTCCCCTCTCGACTTTTTACCACTTGGATGTTCATCTTCCTTTCTGTGAAGCCCGAAGTCAACTAAAGGACTAATGATACCTATCATAACGCCTGCTATTTGAAATAAATTAATATTTAAGTACATACACTTGTTTTCAATGTAGTTAGACAAATGGCAGGCTTTATGATTTTCATTATTAGCCCATGTAGTTAAACAACTGACTTAAACGAGTTGGTGACCTTGCAATTAACGCTGAGCATAGAGGAGAACTTTAGTGACTTAAATATTAATTTATTTCAAATGGCAGGCGTTATGATTTTCATCATTAGCCCATGTAGTTAAACAAGTGGTTTCTACTGACTCAAACGAGTTGGTGACCTTGCAATTAACGCTGAGCATAGAGGAGAACTTTATTGACTTATCGTACCAATTGGAGTAGGCGATAATAAGCGGAAATTTGTGCCATCAACGATTGAGATGGACTTAGGCATAGGTGAGAGGAGATATACGCTTTCTGTGTTTCAAACGAAACAGACTGAATTGGAATTGGGGAACTCACAAATGTGGTAGAATTGAGAGTTTATGCCAATTGGACACCTCGCCTAACAAACACGTCGCTAAGCGTCCATCCACTCCCATCTCTGGATGTCGATATTAGCAGTAGTAGAATTGTTTCTCCAGTGCCGTTTGCATTTTAGTGTTCATTTTGACTGG
>UZAE01012531.1:0-28798 GCA_900617975.1 Rodentolepis nana | reverse complement strand
TAAATGAAAATGAAATCGTACTCCTTAATTAACTTAATTAGGTGATTGTGCTATTTCATTTTTAGAGCCACAGAACTGTTAGTTGATACAAACTAACAAGATTCTTTATCGGTAGCGATCGAAATAGATTTATGTTAGTTCATCCTACTGTTGAAGAAAAAATAGAAGGAATCTCACGAGGCAACTACCAGTAAATTTAACCACTATTGAATTACACAAGTAGTATATATATAATGCATATATATTCAAGAGAGCCTCATACGATTATTTATCAATCAATTTTCATAGATTTTAAGTCTCTTAAGGCAAATTGATTTAATTTTAAAAGTGAACCCAATTCAACTGCTTATCTCATTCACCGTACATATTTTAGGAAAGCTTCATATTTAAACGGGAAAGAATTCAGGGGATTCGATCATAAGACATGAATCTCATGTCGATTTGAAATATTTAGCTCTGTTAAGTTGAACATCAAGCTTCTAATTTGCTCATTTAAGTTAGAAAGCATCTGATAAACTATACTGAATGAAAGAAATTCAGCTCACGACTATCTACAGAGAATGTATTGAAATTGCATACATTGAATTACTTTTTGTTGAGTGGGGAATTGGTTTCTCAACCTGGGAAGGGGATTCAAGATATTCCCTATTTTGTGGTTAGCCAGAGAGTCCTTCAGGCCACGAACCACCCAACTATATAACAACGAGTATGAGTAGGCAAGTGTAGGAACATTTTCATTGAGTTATGACTATTCTATACTCTTCCTTTTAGCTTTGGCAACTGTAACCACAGCAGGGCCCCCCGCCGACCGGTTTATCATAGGCAGCGCAGCTTCAAACTGAATGTTATTATTATTTCAAATGGCAACTGTTTTGAATATTTATCCTTAGCCAATTAGCTGATATCGGGTTCAGAAAATCAAAATGAAAAAATCCGAGAGATGAAGTAGAAGGGTGATTCACAGATTTAAAGGAGACAGACAGACACAAAGGTAGAGAAAAGATGAGTTGAGTACTGTGGAAGGAGTCGAATATGACATACAGTCGAGTCATGGTAGTTTGAAGTCAGAAGTCAACTGCCGGTTAATAGACTCTTTTGCCGTATGAGTATACATCGCCCAGGGTGCATCGCGTGGAAATAAGTCAATCACACACCCCGCTTTAAACTGAATATACACTTCTGGTTACATTTATTTAAGATTAGTGAAGAGATGAAGTAGGTCAAAATCAACCATTCTGACAAAATGAAAATTTAGGGCGCAAGCGATTTGTTGGTTCTTTTAATTCAAAGCACAAGCTTAGTTAAAAATATGCTAATAATAGATAATAATAATAGATTATTATTATCATTTCAAATGGCGGACTTTATGATAATTATCATTAGCCCTTTAGCTGACTTCGGCCTTCACAGAGAGGAGGAACATCAAAGTGGGAAAAAGTGGAGAGGGGGAACAGAAGGGTGATTCAAAGATGTAAAAGAGACAGACACAAAGGCAGAGAATAGGTAAGATGAGTACTGTGAAATGGTCGAATATGACATACAGTGGGGTCATGGCAGTTTGAAGTTAGAAGTCAACTGTCAGTTTATAGACTTTTTTGATGTATGAGAACCACGTGGAGGCAGGTCTATCGTACACCCCGGCTTTATGATATTTACTATTAGCCCCGATTAGCTATTGACAAGAATATGTAATTTGCTCGATATCAAGTGAAAACAGTTGGCTTCCCCCATCGCTTGCAATGAAAATATGAATAGTAGAAATGACTCTTTAGGCTTAAAAAGTTGAGGCAGTGCACTAAGGAAGTCAAGCACTTGAAGAACAACCAGCATAGGCAATTCTAAAGGAAGGAGATGCGCAGGGTCAGTGAAATGGCAGAAGATGACAAAACTAATACCAAGGCACGTAATTATGGAATAAACGCGGGTTTGTTAGAAAATAGGATTTATTCTCACAAAATTTCATACAAATAGGTGAAAAATTATTACAACTTTGCAAAAAAAAACAAGTCTTCGTTGATATTTATTCTCTGAACGTTTTTCTAGCCAACCGATGAGCCGAAAGCGCCCACTTTGGGAGATCCGATTTTGCATCTGCAGGGAAGGTGCTATGGGTAGCTGGTGTTTGGGGATCGCGATTATTCTCTTCTAAAGGACCTCTTCCTCTAGAAGGAGCCGTCCAAGTAGGCTCCAGGGGTTTAAAAATAGCCTCACCTTCTGCGGATTTAAGATGCAAAAGACAGAAGGATTTTGAGGATTGAAGTAGAAGAGTATCACCTGAAGGCCCCCATGATAATGTCTTGACAGGAAACGGTGATCCAGGCTTTTCTACCTGCAAATGAGTTCCAAATAAGATATTTAAGTAGCGTAAAAACGAGAATTTATTAACTTAAATATGCATGCGATTGACTTATATGTCAACAAAGTCGATGCCGGCAAGAAGGAGAGAATTCGAAGTTCTCAACAGGAGCCCAGATCCTTTATTTGCTTATCAATGCGGTAAATAATTATTTGACAAGAAAATTTTTTATTCAAATTTAAGATTTTTGACTTAATACAAGGCCAGTCAACTTTTAATCCAAGGAATAAGTATGGACAATTTTTAATAAAACAATCTTTAACTAAAGCACTTTCGCTTGTAAAAAAGGGAAGTATAAGCCAAAATTGTAACCGCGAAAAAGTGAACTGTGTAAACCATCACGAAACACTAACTAAAGATCAATTAAAGACTATTGGGCATATGAGGCAACGAACTCAAATTATGCAAATATAGAAACTAGACGAGCTTAATCACACACCTACAACACTTACTTGGGAATGTTTCATTCATGGATGATAAAAGCGAAAAAGTTTTAGTGTCAATATGTTAAGTTGAAACTATAATCTATTAATTGGTAAGGCTAGCACGTAGCAATTATTCACACAGTGAAATACCATCATAGCACTTTTAAATAAGGATTCCTTGAACCTACAAATACCCCAGAAAATATAAACTAGAACTAATTAGAATACATAGAAAATTAAAGACAACTCACAGTCATAGAAAGACAACCCTCTGGACTCCAGATAAAGACTCGTCCAGAAGCCGTGCAGAAAGCTAAACGAGTAAACTCAGCTGGAAGCAACCGAGGGTCCCATTGTACAGAAGTAACGGCAGAGGAATGACAGAGCAGGCCCACAAGAGATATATGAAGACCTCCGATTGACCAAATCCAAATCGCATGTGGTGCATTCTCAACTCTAGTTGCCAAATAGCCACCGTTTGGAGAGAAAAGACATAGACCAACACCTATCTTGGGGAAAATGAATAGTTAATAATGAGATCAGGAACACAGATCAATTATTGAAGCAAATATACCTTGGGATTAGGCTTTTTCGGATCAATTTTGGTAGACTTGACGGTATAGGGAAGCCTTGAAATAACGTAAGCATCCTTAAGTTCTTCGGCACGAGTTGTAGCTGTTAATTGCCGGCAATAATACGGCTGTTCTTCGATCAATCTCTCAATATAAATAGCTACTTTGTGCGGTTTAACCGACCCGCGTTCAAAATTTCGACTCTCAATAATTTCACCACAACAATCTAGTCCTAATATAGGATCAATAGGTATGTCAAGAGGGTGTTTCAATTCTGCAAGTACCTTCCAATTGGCGTGGTTGTAAAGCAGACAAGTGTTGTCATACCTACACAAGGAAAAATTAAGAAATAAAGAAAATTCACCTGCCAGCAGCAAGAATATGGCCAGAAGGAGCCCAATTAAAAGACCGGATACCGAGAGTAAAATGGGAAGCTGGTTTATTACCAACATTTACACCATAGAGATGCAAAGAGTGGAGAGTTTTTCCATCGGAATTAAGGATGTTGATAGAATCATAGAGAAGAGAATCGAAAACAACTATGTACCGACCATCTGGAGACCACTGAACACTTGCAGCATCACGGGTAGACAAGGTGGTAGACTTGAAGCGGCACCACTGAGAATCTTCGGTATCATAGAAGTGTAAAACATCCTTTGCATCCACCCTTTCCAGCATGCACAAAAAACGGCCGTCAGGAGAAAATGCAAGTGCCGAAACAGAATTCTACCGCAATAAAAGGGTAGGACATAAGATGGCGAAATGAAAACTGACAAACCTTTGGATTGTTCAAAGTGGTAATCCACTGATTTGTCAATGTCCAAACCGAAAAAAAGGCACCCAACTCACTTAAAATAATTATATTTTTATTATCAGGTGTCCAAAATGCATCTCGAATGCCAAGATACTCACTAACGTCAATGTGGCAATAACATGCATTTTTTTCTAGTGAAAATATCTAATGGATAAAAATTTGAAAAAAAACAATACCTGAATTGAACTACTCAGCTTAATAATGCAACCTATATATTTAGCGTCTGATGACCAAATTATTTCATCGATCAACCCTCTGCATTTGAAATCACAAATTAAGCTAAAGTCAACTGCACTTCGAACAAAAGCGGTAGAATTAAGAGCATAGGTGAAAAGGCTTTCATGCGGTGAAAATGAGGATAAACAATCACTACAATTTTTTATTTCAGAGAGAATCATGTGGGTGGAGGGGAAACAAAACGATCTAGACAATTTCTGAAAAATGCGCAGGATGTAAAAAAGTGATTATAGATGCGATAAAAAAGTTGAGTTCTAAAATATATTAAAATACATAGAAAATAAATTATAATAATAATCATCGATAAATAATTATAATCATTTGTTTTTAAAATTTTAAATACTTTCTATAGATAACCACTAAACGATAAAAAATATTAAACTTATAATATTTAATTTATTCGAAACCAAAGCTCTTAATGACGACTATATAATCTAACAGTAAATACAATACTTCATCTGTTTGTTTAATTGTGGCGGTTTGTTAAAATTATCGTTGGTGTTGTACAGTATTAGGTAATATGGATGATAAGGCTTTTAGGAAGCTCGAATATTATTCCCTTGTTTCCAAAGTCTGTACCGAGCTAAACAATCATTTAGGCCTTGAAGACAAGGTTTTAGGTATGTATTTGTTCCTATTAATCTCTATTCGTTACAGCCGAGTTTGTCATTCATTTGGCAAAGAAAAATAACACTTTTGATACCTTTAAAGCCGCCCTTATCAAACATGATGCAGAATTTTCGGTTTGTTATTAAGTTTCAGGTTTTATTATTTTATTTAGGACGCATTGGTAGCAAGTATCCTCAGACTTGTGCAAAAAATGTTGCCCAAAGCTTCTAAGAAGTCAAAGAACTCAAAAGTTGATTCCTCTAAAAAAGAAGAAACATTTGAGGAAGGAGCCGAAAGGGCTGACAATGTTGCCAGAAAGATGCTAGTTCCTGCGCTTTGTATTCCAGATGAATCCAAGGAAGAGATTGTGAGTTTTGCTCTTTTTGATCATAATTGTTTTAGAATCGCCGATTACTTACTGATTCAGATGAAACCATGTCTACTGTTGAGTTTCTTAAACCCGAGAACGCCAATGGTGAAGAAACCAAGGTGAATGATGCTGATGCCGACGCCGCTAATATGATGAAAGACCTTGAGTCTCTTCTTGTTGATTGCCGTAAAGCAGCAGAGACATTACAAGAAGAGAAGGAACGTAGTCCTCGTCAGAGAAGGAATAGATCACCACATCGCGAAAGCCTTCATCGATCTCGTCGTAATTCAAGGTTTTTTTCCTTTTTAATTCGCATTCTTTAAATCCTTTTTCTGATTTAAATTGACATTCGTCTTTAGCTCTATTTCATCCATTAAAATAAGATCTCATTCAGCGTTTTGTGTGTGATATGTTTTTCAAATTCGCTAGTTTTTTCAACGTCTTTTATTATTTTGGATTACTGTTAAGTATTCGGCAATATTTTTGAAATTTTTCATTAGACTTTACTTAGTTATGTTTTCTATCTCTTTTCTGCTATACGCCTAAAATATCATTCGGATTATTCTCTGCTTTTCTATCTATTCATTGTATCTGTATTCATTTTTAATTTGCTTGGAATGTAGTTTCCTCATCTGTTTCAGTTCACTGGGATTTAACATTGCAGCTAATGAATCTGTTTACTATTTTTTTTAAAAAAACTGATGATCGCTATTTCATAATCGCTTTTCCTCTGTTTCATTTTGTCATATTGTTCATTGTTGTTCAATTAAGTCATTGGTCATTTTGATTTTCTATGGGCCACTTTTCTATTCTCGGTTTGCAATCTCTTGGTTCTCTAACTTCGGTTTCCATAAGCTTTGATTTCAACTTATTTAGCTTGATGTCAAATTATTAGGTATTAGAGATGATGCATTTGTTTGCGTACTATCTTGTTCTATGTTACAACAAGTTGTTCTCTTAATTGCAGATCCCCCCGTCGTAGTCGTTCACCAGATCGCCGCAAACGTCGTCATGACCGTTCACGAGATAGAGATTATCGTCGATCTAGGGACGATCGGAATAGTAGGCGTCACGATCGCGACCACTCCAACTCCCCTTCTCATCGCGAACGCCCCAAGCTCAAGTCTGAGCTGCCTCTCACCCCTGAGGTTGGAAAAATCTACACTGGCCGCATCACTTCTATCCTCGCTTTCGGCGCCATTGTCCAACTGGATGGACTTCAAAAACGGTACGAGGGATTGGTCCACGTCTCACAAATTCGTCGTGAGGGTCGTGTTGCCAGTGTTAGCGATGTTCTCAAGCGGCATCAAAAGGTCTATGTCAAGTGTCTCTCCTTCACAGGAACAAGAACCAGCTTGAGTATGAGGGAGGTGGATCAACAGACAGGTGAAGACCTCAATCCATCTTCTAATAATGCCAGGTCGGTTAGCAGTAAGGCTCGAAATGATGAAGTGAGTAAGCTAGAGGGAAGTAGTGGATTGAATGATGACAACGTGGATGTATTCGGTCCCCGCAATCCTGATAGACCTTTTGATGATCCATCGTCGTCTTCACTGATGGGTTTGTATAAGGATGTGCTGGAGGATGAAGGACCCAAGAGAAAGATTCAACGCATCAGTTCACCGGAGAGGTGGGAGTACAAACAAATGATCAGTGCGGGAGTTATTGACAAGTCAGAGTTACCTGAATTCGATGAGGAGACGGGACTGTTACCGAGGGATGATGAAGAGTCTGATGAGGATATTGAAATTGAATTGGTGGAAGAGGAACCACCTTTCCTAAAGGTATGCTTTCTTTTATACATTATGACTTGTAGTATTACTTTCACTTCTCACTTGGTGGGTATTTCCTCCAATACTGCTTCTCGTTGTACATTTGAAGGCGATCATTGCCAATAGCATTATTTTTTTTTCAATTTAAAATGTCATCGCCCTTTTATTGTGCTGGTCTGTTAAGTCATCAATTATGGATCTGACTCCCATCGAGTGCTTTGGGGAGCCAACTTATTAAATATGCGTCAGAATTCAATTTTCTCACTGCCCCTATCCCAGATAGGTGTTTGGTAAATGCTTTCCTAAATGAATTTGGATTTATTTATTACCTGACCTTATTTGTTTTTCCTTTTTTTGTTCTTAGTGCCTTTCCATTGTTTCCACTCGGCAAAGTTCACAAAATCACTGCTTTCATTTAATTTCTTAGCTTTGCTATACTCTTAAAAGTTTCGATTTGGTCTGAAGCCAATTATATTTTCGTGCCCTTGTTCCCTGTATGACACTGTGTCATAAGTCTGCGGTGACATAAGTCGGCGGAAGCGAAATGTAACCACCAATCAAGACATTCATTTCAATCAATGTATTGCTATCTAAATGAAATTATTTTTGTTTAATGGAAACTCGCAGTTTGATTAGTAGAATACAGCTGTTAGCAAACTATATTTATTTATATCAAATGGCAGGCGTCTTGATGGTTAACATTAGCCCTTTAGTTGACTTCAGGCTTCACAGAGGGAGGGAAGATCAAAGTGAAAAAAAGTCGAAAGGGAGGGGGCAACAGAAGAGTGTTTCAAAGACGAAGGTAGAAAAGGTAGAAAAAGAAGTGAGGTGAGTACTATGGAAGTGGTCGACTATGTGATGGTAGTTTGAAGTGAGAAATCAACTACCGGTTAATAGACTTTTTTGCCGTATGAGTATACGTTGGCCAGGGTGCACCATGTGGAGGTAAGTCTATCGCACACCCCCTATTAGCAAACTAATGATAATTAAAACATTTCTGGTTATGGTTAGTGTCAAGATTTACTTCATAAATGTTTTGCCTTTAACAGTTTAACGTATTTAGCTAGCACATTCTCTGATTCCAATCACATAGGTTTATTAAGTATAAATTAGTTAGTAATCACCTGAAGGTGTATTTTCATGTTTACTTCAATCTTGTGATTTATTAGGGGCACGGTCGTCATGCTATGGAGCTCTCTCCAGTTCGAATCGTGAAGAATCCCGATGGATCCCTTCAACAGGCAGCAATGATGCGCCAAGCACTACAAAAAGAGCGTCGAGAAGAGAAGCAGCAAGAACGTCAAAATCAACTCAGTACAGAACGGGCCACTGCTCACGAACGCATGGGCAAGGAATGGCAAGATCCTATGGCAGCTTCATGTATTACTACTTATTTCTTTTTAGTAAGTGTTATATTTTGTGAATTGCAAATAACGTTTTTTATGTTTATTATGATTTCAGTGGGGAAAGCACCAGCATTACAGACCAGAACTAGCACAATGGACCAGTTCAAAGATGTACCTGAATGGAAGAAGGCCGTACATGGTGCAGGTGCTCGAAGCGGAGCTATAGGCAAAAAGATCGTCCGTTCTATCATTGAACAGCGTCAATCTCTGCCCATTTATAAATTAAAGGATGAATTACTTAAGGTATGTCAAGCCTCAAATATCTTCATCAGTTTCATTTAGTCTATTGACTGTATCTGAATGAATATGGTTTTATGTTTATTGGGATATTGTTTTCCCTCCCTGTTAACATCCAATGTTTACGACTAATTCTGTCAGCTATGATTAATCAGGGAGCGTCAAGATCAAAGTTCCGTTTGTAGTAGAGGCAAAAAATAGAAATCGGAAGTTTACTAGAAGGCCTCACTATTGGTCTTTTTTAAAAATTTCACTTTTCCACAGCATAACTTTCAGTCGACAGCACTATTGTTGCATTTTGTACTGTATTAAGTCTAACAAATTTCTAAAATAAGGAATAGTTAATCAACGACAGGAGTAGATGTTAAATGAATTCTGATGTTATGCTCGATGAAATAAACTTGCACGATTGTAGTCCCTTATTTTATGCTTTTATATAGCTTATAAATCCTTCTGTCTAATTATCACTTAAAACTAATTTACTTTTCTCAAGATTTTTTTTCATCACCTGTTTCGTTGTTGGGTGATCAAATTATTTCCACTATGGCTTGGAGAGAATGCCAACGATGCTTATCCAAATCAAGAAATTGATAAATGGTTAATTTTGGTGACCAAATAGTTCGTTTAGACTTACAAATATGAGGGCTTATTTTCTTTTTTAATCACACTTAAATACGCTTCTGTGGGCACATTTTATAAAGTCAGTATAGTTTAATCGATAATAGTACTTTATAGCTTAAAATCTGTCGTTTGCTGCTCGGAACATTAATTAGTCCCGATTTATCTTTGCCAAGTCTGCGCTTTAGAATTTCAACATTGTGCTTGTAATGTAGTGATCAACATATATTTTCGGCGTTTGGAATGAACATTAGTATTGATGAGTGTTGAGATAATATAAAGTGAGTTTCCTCGTCAAAGTAGATCGCCAATTGCTGAGGTACATTTGCTCCATATTAGAGCATTTTTCAAGTCAGAGGTTATGAGGTTTTTTTATGGATTATCAACGCATTGTTTTATTTTGTCTGAAGGTGTGATAGTGTCATAAGAGCATCTTCGAAATCCCCCCATCCCCCGTCCTTTCTTAAGTAAACAAATGTTTGAAACAGGCATAAAGCGTGTCTTGAAGACTTCCTCTCCCTTATTTTCTCTTCATACTCAATTTGTCGTACTCTTGTACTAATCCATTTTTCATTGATTTACCGACTTGTTTATTTTCAAATTTTGCTGTGACGAAAATTGTTTTTTTTTTCTCACAGGCCGTCGAGGAGAACAAGATTCTCATTGTTATCGGCGAGACGGGCAGTGGTAAAACAACTCAGATCACTCAGTACCTCGCCGAAGTTGGCTATACCACAACTGGTCGTATTGGATGTACTCAGCCTCGTCGTGTGGCCGCAATGTCTGTTGCCAAAAGAGTAAGACCCTTCATATGGTCGATCTTTTTCTTCTTTACTATTCCTTACTGTTCCATTATTCAAGCAAATTCTACTTCAAGATGAGTCCTTCCTAACTGGTTTTGAGTATTCATTACGAGGCCAAGATGCTACTTTACTTATTATTATTATTATTATAGTAAAAAATTAAGATTACCATTTTGATTGTGGAAAGCACCGGGAATAGAATAACGACAAATTCAATACCTTGTAAAGAGGGAGAGCTGAGAAAAAAGACGCAGAAGAGCAACGTCGAACTATCGAAAAGTCTTTCTTGGTTTGATTATCTCCTCGGTTTGTGCAGTATTTACCTAGATATTGTTCTCTCAATTGCAACACCTATCTTTCTACGATTTTCAACTAGCATTTAGCCACTTCCATTATTTTTTTCAGGGAGAGTCGGTTTTGCCTGTTCACTTGGGTATTCTCTAAATGATCTTAATAGATATCTCGCTGCTTATTGCTAAATTTATACCTTATCAAACTTTTGTTGTTTCGAGTTTGCCTTGTTCCTTAGGCAGTTTTCAATCAAATTACATTTACATGTTTCTAAATTTTTTAATGTAAATTTAATGTTGTCTCTTATGGCAGAACTTGCTGGCAAAAGAGTCAAGTCGGAAATGGAGGAGGGGGGGGGTGGGGGTGGGGGGTGGGTGGGGAGGGATGGAGGGAGGAGATAAATTATCAGTGCTTGCGATAACGACATTACGAGTCCAACCTTATTTGGATATAGGTGCATTGATTTGTCCATATTTTTTTGTTAGGAAATCAGTTAACATGATGCTCAAATGTTTTGTCTTCATTTGATTCATTGTATGATGGATAAGTTCCTCACCTTATTCAGATTTTGTTCATCTATTAATTTAATTCCATGGTGAGTATTGCTACCTCTATTTGTGTCCTTCTACTGTAAGTAGTGGGTGGACGGGACTAATAATAATGTCTTTAATATTTGACGGAAGACTCAAAATCCTTTTATGACTTAATTAATCTTCCTTTTATTACTATGGATTAATTTTTTTTTATTTCCACTCTCTATCCTATTTTTTTTGTATTTAATTATTTTTATCTTAATCGCAAAATCACTGTGCTTTATATAGACAAATCAGGCAATTATTCTTTTTTTTTAATTTGTATGCCAATTTATTACAATTTTATTTCTTTCCTGGTGAACTTTCTTCCCTCATTCCAATTTCAATAATTGCATTATACCATAAGTGCCTCTTTCAGTTTGCCACTTGATAAATTGAGTTCGCTTTCATAAAAATGTGCGCAGTCTTCCTAATGCCTTCTTCTCATGAAACAGTGTACCACAATGCAATCAATATGCTCACCTATTCACGAGCAAATGGTTACAATTAGTTCCCCACCCCCCCCCCTCCCTCTCATTTGCCAGTCTCATTTTGTAAGCAACTTCTGCAGCATCTATCACACTCTATAAACAGGAAACTGTTAAACAATGGGACGAGGAGTTTGAAGTCGTTGTTTTTTCCCCTTCATTTCAAGTCTGCTGGTCTTTTACACGGGTGCTCCATCTCGCTACAATTGTTCTCCTACCCCCTACTCCTCTTCCACTTGTGGGTTTTTATTTGAGGTGGTTACTTTGAGTCTCAATATTGCTCCATATGATTTTTACAAATTTTCTTCCTTTGCTTTCTATTCTTGGGAAGAAGAGGAAGTTGGTAGTACTGTCTATTCCTTTCATTCTCAAGTCTATTGTGTGTGTGTGTGTGAGAGAGAGAGAGTGAGCACGTTGAGATGTTTTGATGGAGGCATTAATAATTCAAAATGCCATCTTTTCTACGTCTCCACCATTGTTATAAAATTCTCTTATGAATTTCAAGTGTGCGCCTCCTCATTGATACTCTTTCTTGCTTTTGTTTGCAATGATTAAACAAAGTGTCCGTTGAATCATTTGTGAGGCCTTCACTATTTCCTTAGCTGTCCGATGGAATTATGCATCCCCAATATTAGTCCTCCTTGTTGGATATTGGCTTTTCTAGGTCTTCTCAAATCCAAAAAGAATGTGGTCTAAGCCTTTGCAGTTCTCCTCGGAGGGCACTCTGCTTGTTCTAATTTTCTGATGATTTTATAGGTTCACAATAAACCCGAAATTGCCAATGACGCTTATATTACCTTTCTTTGACCTCTTTATCATAGCTAGTTTCTACATGTTCTGTGTTGAAACTGTTCCCATTTTCGATCACTTTCTACTACTTCCTCTGTTTCTCGCACTCCTTTACGATAGACCCATATAGCCTTAGTCCTGTTTAGTTCTCAATCTTTCCTTGGCTGTTGTATCCTCTCGGCTTTTCGAAAGGTTGTCGATTTTGTACGCTGATTTCTCCAGGTATTAGTTGGCTTGGACTTCCAAAGTAGCTTTTCTGGGGGGGGGGGGGGGAATTAGTTCTACTTTGAATGCTCTGGCTCTTCAAAGACGCAATCCCTCGAGATTGAGAGAGATTTGTACTCTTACTTAATGCTGGTTGGAAGCCCATCAGTTATTGCTTAGCCTAAGATAACCGAATTGCAAAATATTTTTTTTTTGGGGGGGGGGGGGGGATTTTCTGCCGTTTTACCTTTGCAAGGGTCTTTAGGTATATAATCGCTCCTCAATTTCTACACTTTTGCTTCATGCTTTGGAATGGAGTCGATTTTATCCCTCTAGGTATTCTCTCTTCTAGGTACTGAGGGTAATATTCGAATAACTTAATGAGTTTATAGCTTAACAACATTTCTGCTCTATGGCACATGCGTGGTTCATTGTACAAATGTAGCAGCATTTAGACACATCAAAAGATTTTGTTTGAGAATTACTCTTCGATCTAGTTGTTTGTTCATTTTGCAGGAAGTATTTATATATAGGCGAACAAGAGTATTAATGCATTAGTTTTACTTAATGGATAAACTTTTATACTGTTTTGTTAGAATGTGCCCTACACACTTACGCTAATGTCATTTATTTTTCACGCAGGTATCGGAAGAATTTGGCTGCCGCCTGGGTCAGGAGGTGGGCTACACAATTCGTTTCGAGGACTGCACAACTCCAGAGACCAAGATCAAATACATGACAGAGGGTATGTTACTGAGAGAGTGTCTTATCGACCCGGATCTTTGTCAGTACTCCGTACTCATGTTGGATGAGGCTCACGAAAGAACTATCCACACCGACGTCCTTTTTGGTCTCCTTAAAAAGGCTATTCAGAAACGGGATGACTTCAAACTGATTGTTACCTCGGCCACTCTGGATTCAGTCAAATTCTCTCAGTACTTCTTTGAAGCTGTAAGTTTAGTGCGGCTTAATTTGTCCCCTCTTTATTCTCAACTTGCTGTATTTTTTTGGCCCACATATTTCTGATAGGTCAATTTTCTGCAATTAATTCAACTACGATGAAGTCAACCTTGACGGATTTCTCTTTTATCTTTTAATTTCCATTAGAATTTTCATTTAAGGCAGATGTTTGAAGGGCACTTATGCTTTTAATTTCATAATATTTCACTCGGCCGGAGTTTTAGCTTTTTTCTCTAGAACTTGCTGCCATTGAAATGCGCTTGAGAAGTCTTTCCATAAATATTGTAATCTTTTAACTTCGCCTTTTTGTATTCAATGGGCTAAGGTACACCACCAATGGCCATCAAACTCTAGCTGATTTTGTTTACTGATAAGCGTTTAATGTTGTTGTCAAGCTCCTAGCAGTAGTGCAACCGGGCGTAAACATAATTATTGGCGGATTAGAGACTGGAGTGTAATAATATTTATGCAACCGTTCTCCAATGTTATTGTGATAATAGCAGTTATCTCTATTTTGTCGTCAATTTTACGCCTTCTTATTTGATTTGGCAACAACGAGGGATCGTAAGGAAATGGTGTGATATGTTTATTTTATGGTATATGAATTCAATGCTTTGATTATCTTCCATTTCAGCCCATCTTTACAATTCCTGGGCGTGCCTTCCCTGTGGAGATCCTCTACAGTCTTGAACCTGAAAATGACTACCTCGACGCTGCTCTCAATACCGTTATGCAGATTCATCTCACAGAACCGCCAGGTATCTCTCGTCTTAGTGTATTATTTGCTTTGAAATATTTAATTGTGCATTTGTATCGAGATTCTCCTTTTTTACACCTCCACGACACTATATCTATTTATTTGGTCGTGGCGTTATTTTTTTGAGTCTTGGGTTTTGGTTATCCATCAGGTAGCAACTGAGTTGATAGTTGGTTGTGCGGTCATTTTGGAAAGTATCTATTTTTCAGCTTAAAGCCGTTTTTTGTCGAACTTTTGGACGAACCCGGCACGTTGACCTTGACGTCCATGCCGAAAAATACGAATGGCATTAATTTTTAAACTATCTGTTGCACCGATGTGCAAAGGCATTTATCGCCGATCATAGCTCAGGAAATCTAACGAAATTGAAGTTACTGAACAAACGCCTATTTAATTTGTATTGGGTTAATCGGTTGTTCAATCACCTACCAATGGTCGTCCTTGCCACTTGTGAAATTTTTCGGGTTCAATTATTCAAAAATCCCAAAAGTAAGATCTCTTCTTTTATGCAACCATTATTCAACCTGACATAATAGCTGATACGGGATCACTTGGGCAGCATAAATAACTTGGTTAAAATGGTTCATTTATACTACTAATATACATTGTTCCCATTTATTCACCCCCCCCCCCCCCCATATAGGTGATATCCTGGTCTTCCTCACTGGTCAAGAGGAGATTGACTCGGCTTGTGAGATTCTCTATGACCGTATGAAAGCGCTAGGTCCCGACGTTCCCGAACTAATTATCCTTCCCGTCTATGCCGCGCTTCCCTCAGAAATGCAGTCACGCATCTTTGATCCCGCTCCTCCAGGCAGTCGTAAAGTGGTCATTGCAACTAACATTGCTGAGACCTCACTCACCATCGATGGAATTTTCTATGTCATTGACCCTGGATTTGTTAAGCAGAAAGTGTACAGCAGTAAATCTGGCATGGATCAGCTTATTGTTACGCCTATTTCTCAGGTATGTATTGATTTAGCAACATATTTACATGTATGAATTTTTTTTAATGCAAAGTGTCTCTCATAAATGTTCACAAACATCCTCCAGTTGACATGCTCGGGATTATCTGAGTTTCAATTTGTCTTGTTTTCTAAGCATCCTTGGGCATAACAATGCTTCCAGTGGCATTGAATGTTTTACTCATTTGCTGCTTTAATTTTCATTTGTGTGTACACTCTTGGCCCGTATTCATTCATCCCTCATATTTTGTGAAATGTCTACTGTTAGACTTCTTAGTTCGAACTTGGTTGTGAAAGGCCGCCAACGAAGAATCTCCTTTATCTAATAAGTGCGTTCACTTTCTCAATACTGAGCCGTTACAAGTCTTCTTCCTTGGCCCCCCCCCCCCCCCCCCCCTAGATTCTAAATGGTTGTGGCTTTATTAAGTGGGCAACTGAGCAGGTTATAAAATTATATTACTGTCTAGAGAGATTATCCACAGTTCGTGCTCTTGGTGGCATTTCATGGGTGATAATTTTCGTAGAAGACTGGGCTTTTTAATTTTTTTCTTTATTTTTTGTATTTTTGTGAGTTTAGTTCAAAGTGGTTGGAGATTTACTACTTTTACTGTCATACTTAAGGTCAGCCTTTGTTCTAACTCGCTAATTTTACCCCCCACCCGTTTGATTCGTTATTTTACCTTCAAACGGCTCTTCAATAGGTCTTCTTATCTCATCTGTCTCACATTAGTCACTATTTTACTACGTTAAGAGCCTGGCAGCCTCTCCCCTTTTCTGACTTGCCTATTTGGTAGATATGTAATTATCTCTCCAATATAATCAACACTATCTGTTTAGATATATTACAGTTTTGACTGGGTAGATAAAGGGAGGGTTTGTCGATTGAGCGAAACACTTTCTTTCTATTTAGATAGATTCAAGGATTGGTAGTATAACAGTTTGGAAATTTCTTTTTCAGATAGGAGCATTGGAGAATAACCATCTTAAAGGAACAGAATCCGTTCATACAATTCTACGACTTTTACTCAGTATGCCAACAATTTTGTCCTGTCATTCACCTGATTGCTTAATTACAAAACGGCTGTTTAACAACATTGCAAATTTAATAATTGCTTTAACTTATAAATGGCAGAAGTCAGTAAAAAATGTTGCTATTTTTTGTCAATAGAATTCTTCTCTATGGCCATTGTCTGATGCGACTACTTTTTGTGTCGCACCAATAAAAAATTTCCCTGCTCGGGCCAGTTAAGATAGAGCACTTAACGACTTGTTCTCCTCTCTCTCTCTCTCCTAAGCATAACTTCCGCCAACTCGAATGCCTTTTTATAATACGCCTAAAGAAGTATTGTACCACTGTTATCGTCATTGTATTAGCCAATACTTCAGTTCCTTGTGTCCTACTGTTTCTCTTTAAGTTGTACGCGTCATATATTGCACCTTTTTTACCTTGCTACTTAGTTGCAGCTCTAATTGGGGGGGGGGGGGGGGGGGGGGGCGTGTCGCTATATAAGGTGTGTTTGTTATAGCTCCTTTTCCGCCTTAAATTTATACAATGCTCATTGGAGAGATGCTCTCCAGTGCGTTATGACGCCATTTTTACAACTCGTTTCATTTGTCTGTTCATAGGACGTAGTTGAGTTGCATTCAGAGATGTTGCCTTAGTAGTTATACGGGTTGTTAAATATGAAATGAAGGAAGACATTCGAGGTAGAATTTTTGGACTGAAAAAGCTAATTTCATTTGAGGTCTTTACTGTTTTATGTTTCCCTCAAGTCCCAAGAAACGTGTAAATAAGAAACGGACTTTGATTTGTGTTTTCTGTGTTCAGATTTGTGGAAGTATGCGAATTTCTACTCCATTTTTGGATGATTGTGGGTTGATTTATGCTCAAGCGAGTGACGATTACCTAATGCCAATTGTTTCATTGACCACATACATTAATTGGATATATTGGGTTTGAAATTAGGTGTGTCTTCTCATGAGATTTTTTTACTATTTAATTAAATTTTTGTGAGGGTCATTTGTAAGGTCACTAAACCCTGGAATCGTGGTCTCGACGTCAGGACAAGACCCTTGAGTAAATGTAATTTTAAATTAATTAAATTCCCTGTTGCTACATGGAAACTGGATAAGGAATTTACATTGAGTTATACTGCATCCTATTCGTGTTTTATTTATTCTCTGTGTATCCGTGTAGCAGTTTTGTGGTAGCTCAATAGCTGATAGCATTGTTCTAGCCTTGAGGCTTAGGACTGTTATGACATCTCTCAATTTTTCTGCTTCTCAATGTTGTTGCTTGTAGCTTTTTCGGTTCTTTTATCAATTTTTATTGAGATGACATTCTTTTATCAAATTAGAATTGACTTTTGAGTCATTCTCTTTTGAATATTGCTTTTTGTATCTTCTAATAGTTCTATTATTTAGCGCGAATTTCGTGAAGGAATATTAGATTACGACGCTGGAGAATAGGCTAACGCATCTTTATTGCCCCTCCCCCTCCATTTCGCTTGGGTTTTGTTTTGTCCAGTCTTGTTCCACTTGTTGGCAATTGTTTCTTTTATTTCGATTCCAGTCTCGACTTTTTAAACCCAGGAAAATTGCAGCTTCACCACCACCACCACCACTTCCATATTTGTCGACAATGTGGGGGGGGGGATGTTTTTTTGCGCGCGGGTGTGCAAATTAAGATAAATTGTTTGGTATACACACACACACAAACGCGTATTTGTTTTTGTTTGTCTTTTCCTTCCTCCCTCCGAGTATACGTTTATTATACTCTCCAACAAAAAGAATAGATACATTTCATTTTGCCCTAGAGTTTGGCCTAGTGGAGTTGATTAACATGCCCTATTTTTTGTTCGTTGTAAAGCAGAGTAAATCGTTATTTGTCTCTCTATTCAATTAGTCATCGCCTCAGTATGTTTTCGCCTAAAATTGGCTCATCCTATGAATTAGTGACTTCAATGAAGACCATTTTTAGACATCTAATATCAAATCCACCTTTTAGACTATTGACAATTTTACCCGTATCGTCAGTGTAGGTTTCGAATGCAAAGTATGCTTGCTCAAGGTAAAGCTGATATGCTACTACTTGGAGGCTGTCTGTGATATATTTATTTTTTTAACTACCTAAGTTTCGCCTTCTTGAATCATATTTGTCTGCCTCCCAGCAATAGGTCTAATTGAATTTTGTTGGTTTTGTTACGAGGGCATATCTTCTACTCTAAAAATGAAACTCTTGTTTCCTTGGAATATGTTTATTTATGTCAAATGGCAGGCGTTTTGATAGTTATCATTGGCCCTTTAGTTGACTTCGGGCTCCACAGAGGAGAAGGAACATTAAAGTGAAAAAAATCGAGAGGGTGGAACAGAAGAGTGTTTCAAAGATGTAAGAGAGACAGACACAAAGGTAGAAAAAAAGTAAGGTGAGTAATGTGGAAGTAGTCAAATGTATCGAAATAGGGTATTGATTTTCCTGTTAGATCTAATAGGAGTCTGTGCTGATATTTTACTTTTTAAAGGAGTTTTGGACCTTTTTCTCAATTGTTTATTGAACCCTTTATGGCTGATTATAATACCCAGTTTATGTTTCGGTAACTTATATTTGAATGCTGGGATCCTATTTCTGCATATTTCAAACACATTAATAATTACTACTTCGGGTATATAGCATTAAATTAACCGATTGAAGTGAACTTTTTACATATAGCGTGCCTACGTAACGGTTCCCATCTAACATTCGTCTTCATTTTAAGCTAACATCTATTTTCTTATGGCATAGGCACAGGCAAAGCAACGCGCTGGAAGAGCTGGTCGAACAGGACCTGGCAAATGCTACCGTCTCTATACTGAACGAGCTCAGCGTGATGAGATGTTGTCGACTAACGTGCCAGAGATTCAGCGCACAAATCTCGCCAGCACTGTTCTTCAACTCAAGGCTATGGGCATTAATGATCTCCTATCCTTTGATTTCATGGATCCACCTCCTCTTCAGGTATGTTTATATATATATATATATATATATATATCTTCATTATTGCGTTATTTAGTAAAATATTTTTATTTTATTTCAAATGACAGGCGTTATGATAGTTATCATTAGCCCTTTAGCTGACTTCGGGGCTTCACAGAGAGGAGGGGAGGAGGAACATCAAAGTGACAAGTCGAGAGGAGGGGGGGGGGGGCAGAATAGTGGTTCACAGATGTAAAAGAGACAGACAGACACAAATGTTGAATAAAAGGTAGGGCGGGATCTGCTGAAATGGTGGAATATGACATACAGTGGGGTGATGATAGTTTGAAGTCAGAAGTCAACTGCCAGTTTATAGACTTTTTTGTTGCCCAGGGTGCACCACGTGAAGGTAAGTCTATCTTTAGTAAAATATAATATATCTTCAAGGTTTCTCTCTATTTAACTCATCTTCTTATGAGTTAGATGAGCTCAGTGGGTTAAAGCCCAATGCATTAAATCTATTTCCGATGGAATAGTCATTAAACTTTGTCATCCCTATGCTGGGCTCTTCAGGCTACCACTTAACTGGTGTAACAGCGTTATTTTTTGGGGAGAACCTCAACTCCTTTTCGAATGTTTAGTGTACATTTTTTTCGTATATACTTGACCGCCCTTATTGCAAATTTTTCGGCAAAAGAGGCATGGCCGACCCTTTTACGTCAATTTTGTTTTCTTTGGAGTTGAGTTTCGGTTTAGTCAAGAATATTCGTCGAATTTCTACTGCGGTTTAATTTTCTTCTGGTCATTGAATATTATTACTGGTTGTAGATTAAGAAGGAACAATGACGAATAGAACATCCTTAGTTCTCCTTGATATTTTTTATTTTCTATATTTGCTGAGAATATATTACTCAAGAGTAGTGCTTGCTACTGTGTTTAAGACACCATGATCTACATCAGCTGACTGGTTATATTTGCATTCGGTATGTTTGATTTTAAGTGGATCTCTGTTAGCCAGTCTCTAGTTGTAAGTAATAAGAATGTGAGTCGGCTAATATGGTAGTCTGTGAAAGCGTAGATTCGTTGCTTACAGCAGCACATCCAATGGGAGGAAGGACCTATCCCGCTGCTTATACCGAGTAGGTAAATCCATTATTTTCTCTCTCTAAACATGAGTACTTAAGAAGCTTAATTATTCCACATTAAACAGGGTATTATGCTGGTATGCGCAGCAAATCATGCCAGCTAATAAACCTGTCGTTAACTTCTATCTGCATTTGACAGTTATCTGTAAATTCGGGTTCTTGGGATATTGCTATTATGCACACATCTTGTGACATTTCTTTGCCTTAAGCCAAGCGTACAATTGTTATAATCTGTTAGCCCATTTGAACTCTGATGCGAAGCCCGGAAATCCTTTGGCCCGTCCCGACTCATCTTCGTCCCCTTCTTCATAGCATAACTTGTCCTCCTTATTATTGTAGACACTGGTCGCTGCCATGGTAACTCTACACGCTCTCTCAGCGTTGGATGACGAAGGACTGCTCACTCGTCTTGGACGAAGGGTACGTGTGTGTGTGTGTGTGCATGTCGCTTTTTTCGATGTCTCCCTTGCCCTCCTCCCGCCTCCCCCCCCCCTCCCCTCCTCTTTCTGCTCCTTTTACTTCCCCACCCTTCATCTTATCGATTTGGGCAACGAGAGGGGAGTGATGTGATAGATACTTTTAGTTTTATGCTGAACTAAGATGCTATTTTGCTTCTCCATGAGTGTATGCATTTTATTAATGATGTGCTTGTACATCGAAATGCTCGTTGAATATCAATGATGATAAGCATTTTGTGAAGTCGCTAGCAGGCATTTCTGCATGCCACATCCATACAGGTATGGACATCGAGAAGACTGGATTCCTAGTAATTTGAGTTAAGTTTACTGGGGCATGCAGAAAGTCAACAACACATTACGAAATCTGCTTATGATAAACTGTAAAAATAGTGGAATTGAGTAATGATGTGAATACTCTTTCGTTAGATAAGCCTCATTTTTCCAATGCGTAATGGTTGTTTAATGAATCCTCTATCATCATTCAGGGTGTTTCCAAGATCTTCAAGGTAAAACCTTCTAAAGCCAGAAGTCTAGGCTTTGGATTAATGTCGCTGGTATACTTTGTACTGATAGAAGTAATTTAAGCCCAATAATAATGTAAAATTTTAAGTTGGTTTGACTTGTTTGTCTGTTAATTGGTACAGTAAGGTTATAACCTGGCTAGTAAGAGCAGCCACATCAGAGTATTTGGTGTTTTAAACGTCTTGATAGTTTTGAAGTATATAAAATAATGATGATATATTGTTATCATGCATTAGTTTGCTTCGCCAGTAGTCGTTTCTTTTGAATGTTTTCTTTTACGATGATTCGTACTAAGGGTGTAGTTCCCCATTACTTCTATTTTACATCAGCTTTCCTATTACTGCAATAAGCGAAGTTGGCTTATACTGTCAAAATTATATGTGGAGAAGTGATATATATATATATATATATATATATATATCTTAGGCAGTCACCGTTCTAAGTTTTGCGCGTGACTAAAATGATTTGTCGTCTTTTAGATGGCCGAATTCCCGCTTGAGCCCATGTTATCCAAGATGTTAATTATGTCTGTCCAATTGGCTTGTTCTGAGGAGGTTCTCACCATCGTCTCTATGCTTTCAGTTCAGAATGTCTTCTATCGTCCTAAGGTAAGTGTTCTCAAATTATTCTTTTCACTTGAGCGAGAAGTGAAGCACCAGCATTCAATTTAATTTCCACTCTAGGAGAAAACGGAGTTGGCTGATCAGCGCAAAGCTAAATTCCATCAACCTGAGGGTGACCATTTAACCTTACTGGCTGTGTACAACGCTTGGAAGAACAACAAGTTCTCTGCACCCTGGTGCTATGATAACTTCGTTCAAGCTAGGACTCTTAAACGTGCTCAAGATGTACGAAAACAACTTCTTGGTATTATGGATAGGTAAGACTTTTCGTATAGATTTTTGGAATGGGGATAAGGGAAATTCTCGTATTCACTATTTGATTGATTACTTTTATTATAGGCATAAGTTGGCCGTGCTCTCATGTGGTCGAAAGACAGCTCTTGTGCAGAAGGCTATCTTGTCCGGCTTCTTCCGCAATGCTGCCAAGAAAGATCCTCAAGAGGGTTATCGAACACTGGTTGATCAACAGGTTGTCTACATTCATCCCTCCTCGTCTCTTTTCAACCGTCAACCGGACTGGTAAGTGTTCCTGATTTAATTTCTGAACTGCGTATTGATCTTATTGAGAAGCTACAACTTTCATAAGGGGAATTTATTGACTTAAAACCTTTCTAATTCCAAGGTAGAAACTAGACCACGACTCGGTATTTAATGCTATAGGGGGTCACAAGCAGGCCAGTCTTCTAGAAAGTGAGCCTCATTTAGCTGCTAAAACCATTACAAATTTTTTAGTCCAAGTGCTTACAGCCCCCCTTGTCAATTCTGGTTTAAAAGATTAAAATTGAGTCAGAGAATTTAAGTGATTAACCGAAATTAGGATGACCCACAAATTTTTTGACGACCTATTAAAATCCATTGTTGGATCAGTTCTCGGGTTAACTATGGAAGAATCGTCGCCGAAATTGGGATGTGCAGCATCAACTTTTCCATTTAGAAACAAAATAATATTAAAGAGTTCGTCTATTTTTGTACGTGTTTGATATTGGTGACAAGAAGTGGCTCATTTATGACTACGTTATTGGGGTAAAACTATACTTACCTCCAAATCAAACACCCCTACTATCCTCTAAGCCAAGTTATAGTGGGGTTTATCCTTCGGAAGTTTTAACTTCGTCCATTTTGCATGATCAACAACGAATTGCGAAGATTGTGTGAAACACTTACAGCCAACTTCATGTTATATTCCATAGCACTACTCAAATGCGTAACAAAAACTAAAAGGCATTAGAATGCGCCGTTTCTTGATGCGAATTTGTCTTTAAAAAGCCACCTTAAATCCTACCAAGTTATACTTCGAATTCCCTCCCCCCCCCCTCAAAAGATACTTTCTGAAGTCCAGTAGGATACAACAGCAATTTCAAATGAGGAGAATAAGGGTTTAGTAGGGCCGGGTTTAAATAGGGTAACTGGAAATCAATGAGGCAAGGCTAAAAAGTGAGAGTTTTGAATGAGTGGAAACGGGGTTGTGATTATTAAGGTCTGTCGGGACGATAAGGGATTTGGCCGAATTTGATTCTCTTGTACTTTGTTGTGCAAAAGATAAAAAACTGACAATAAGGGTGCTTAGTGTTATGTGCGCACACTTATCTCAACCTCTGACTATAATCTGTAATTTATCTGACATTTATCTTCGTATTTCAGGGTTGTATACCACGAATTGGTAATGACCACAAAGGAGTACATGCGTGAAGTGACCACAATTGATCCCAAATGGTTGGTGGAGTATGCGCCCAAATTCTTCAAATTCGGAGATACCACCAAACTATCTAAAGCTAAGAAATCAATGCGTATCGAACCGCTCTACAATAAACACGAGGAGAAGGACTCCTGGCGTATTTCTCGCGTACCTCGCAAGTTCCACGTCAAGGTCACTTTCTAAACTGTTATCTTCCCCCTCTTCGCCACGTGAATCTCCTTCTATTATTCCGTCACTGTCTACCTTCAAAATACACACCTCTTGCCTTTATTCCTTCGTTCTCCAGCATCCCCCATATTCACGTGTATTGGACTTATTTGCTATTCTCATTGATGGTTGAGACTAGAATTCATTTATTTATATAGACTTTATATATTGGACACTGTGGAATAAATACAATCACTCATTCTGTAATTTTATCAATAATGCCAATTTTTATGGTTTGGCTTGCCGATTTTTCCCTTTCCATTTTGTTATCCATTGACTCCTCTCTTCCTCTATTTGTGCACCATTTCGGTAAGCCATTTGCCTCTACTATATTTATTCTAGCCACTCTTGATAGCTGGTCAGTTATTTTAGGGCAAAGATTTTTATAAGTCTCACTCTATTTTGGTTTTCAACGTTATGAATATGAAGCTGCGTTGCAGTCTTTTGTTTTATCCCTCCGGGTCTGAGTCTACCTCTATGATTACGGTCAACTTAATATTGCAATGCTTATTGTAGTTGCAACGAAAGGGTCTAATGTTTAGGAAATAGTGGGATTAGCCTCTAATTGTTACCTTCTGAATCGGTCACTCAAATTGGTTGTCCTTATGGATTTAATGACTCGCAAGTTGTGTGTTTGTGGGCTGCTATGATTTACCCTATCGCTATTCTAATCTCAACAGCCAATCAGAGTGGTCCTATTACTAACCAGTTCCAGTTGTAAAAATACCAAACTATTGACCTTGCACTCGAGGCTACTAACGAGAAGCTTGAATAAGTGGCTAACATGACACGAACTAGGTTGTACTTCTTGTGTGCCGGCGCTCTTTGTCTTTCTCTATTTACATGCAGACCTTCTCATCCCAAAATCTTTCCGCTTCCATCTTACTAAGACCAGTTGGAGACATCTGTACGTACATTTTCTTATTTGTCACTTTTACCACCCCGGGTCTTAAAAGTGCATTCCCTAAGTCGGCTGTCCAATCTGTCATGTCAAGTCGTTTGTATGAGTTCAACTTTTTTTCCTCAAAATTGCATTGTCCATTTGCTTGTCGCTTGCCTGCTGGTACGGTTCTTTCTTCACTGTCACATTACTCTTCTCCACCGACTCCTTTGTGCTTTACCTGTTATCACGCAACAGACTTTCGTCTGCACTCAACTCTTGGCGACCTGGTTTGGTACTGCTAGTCATTAGACTTATTCTAACTTCATTTGAAACTTTAATTTCTGACAAAATACGTGAAAGGTACAAGTAAGGACTAAGAGAGAGAGAGAGGGGGGGGGGAGGGGAGAGCGAGCATTTGCCACAGCGGTTGGGTTTCGGTGAGTGTCGATGATCGTTGTTCTCGCATGTTTTCCCGCACTACGTGCATCTGTCTGTTTGCAACTTGACGATTGTTGCCTAAGCGTTCTTCGAATGCCCCACTACCAACGCGATTGGCGACTTGCAATGCCATAATTTCACCTATCGCCTGATTTAATCCTCGGTTCGCTCTAGTTCGGGAAGCGCCGTTGAAGGTTGTTAGCGTTTAAATGGATAGTAGATCGGTGAGGAGATGGATAGTCTGAGCTAATTCTTGAATGCTATTTAAATAGACTAAGTTATTGATAAGGGGTGTGCGATAGACTTACCTCCACGTGGTGCACCCTGGGCAACGTATACTCATACATTAACCGGCATTTGAATTCTGACTTCCAACTACCACGACCCCCCCCCTGTTTGTCATATTCGACCCCTTTCATAGTACTCACCCTACCTTTTTCTCTACCTTTGTGTCTGACTGCCTCTTTTACATCTGTGAATCGCTCTTCTGTTCCCCACCCCTCGACTTTCTGCTACTTTGATGGACCTTCCCTCTGTGAAGACCGAAGTCAGCTAAATGGTTAATGATATCTATCAAAACGCCTGCCATTTGAAATAAATAAATAAGTTATTGATAAAGCAAGTTGAGTCGCAGTTCCTTCTTACCATTCAATTTAGATCCACTGTGATCATAATATGGAGGCGTTAACTATGAAATTCGAGTGCATTTTTTTATTACATAATGGAAATTTCGTACACATGATGCTGAATTTGAGGTTTTTTAAAATGTGACTTTTTTCGAAAATTCAAATTATAAATTTGTATTAAATTATCATTGCAATTTTTTTATCAATTTCCGTTTTCGTGTGTTTGAAAAAAAACATCTATTTAACGTGATAAATTGGGGGTTGTGCGATAGACTTACCTCCACGTGGTGCACCCTGGGCAACGTATACTCATACGGCAAAAGTCTACAAACCGGCAGTTGACTTCTGACTTCAAATTACCATGACCCCACTGTATATCATATTCGACTACCTTCACAGTACTCGCCTCACGTTTTTTCTACCATTTATACCTTCGTCTTTGAAACACTCTTCTGTTCCCCCTACCGTCTCGACTTTTTATTACATTGATGTTCCTTACACTCTGTGAAGCCTGAAGTCAACTAAAGGGCTAATGATAACCATCAAAACGCCTGCCGTTTGATATAAATAAGTAAATAAACATGATAAATTGAGATGTGATATTTCATAATTTAAATAACGTGTCTCTTAAACTGCCGAATGTATATTTCAATCGCTCGTCCTTTCAAGGCTTAATTTGCTAGATTTTTAATATCATTCGTTCGCTATCGGCTTTGTGCGAGGCCTGTCTCCAAATTGTTCTGTTCCTTAAGAATAGATTGTATTGTGTGTCCCTTTTCCGTTTCTCCCTCTGACATACCTTACCACCCTACAGAACCGTATGGTCCTCTTTCAAAATACGCTCCATTGCTAGTAGACTCGTAGCAGAAGGCACGATTGTCGCTTGAAATATGTTAAATACGTGTCTATAGCCTTCGCCTGATGCACCACCATCAGTCTGCTGTGAGACATGCGTGCGTGCTGCTGGGTGCCCTTTTTCCAAAATTAAAATAATTTGGGAGTTCAGGGGTTTATTTTTCTATATGGAATGTATGTTACTCAAAAGAAACATTAGTGCAAATACGTTGGCAATTGATTGACTCCAAAGTAATTGAAACACGAAGGTCAATCAATAAATGGTTACATGGTGGCTTGAACAAGCTGCTTAAAATTTGTACGCGAGATCTCGTCTTTCCTTAACTTTGGCGTTTAACTGCCAAATGGCCGAGGGCATTTCAATATAATTTGCATAAAAGCCGCCTATCTTGCTGTTTCATCTCGGTTGACCTCTGACTATTAGCACTTCTGGTTTCTTCAGCTTTGCCTTCTTCCGTTTGGACTGTGGTGTATTTTGTAATCTAAATCCAATGTAACTGCAGCAAATGGACTTTAACTTGTCTAACTATTGAAAGCTATGTTACTGTCACCTGTAAATATTGATACAATTACTCCCGGAAATATTTAGACTCGCTAATTCTAACACCTACCTATCTTTTTCAAAAGGTAAGGGCCATGAAATCCTTTTGGACAATAACTCGATTTTCTGTCATACCCCTATATTAGCCAGACTTAATCAGTAGTTCACTCGCCTGAGCCGCTTTGTCTCAACCAGCGTTTCCTGGTTATCAACTACTCGCAGACACTCTACCTGTTTCATGCCTTATTAGCTGCTTTTTAGCTATTCCACCCAATCGGAAAATTACACGTAATTAAAATTTGAACTATTATGAAAATGGTGGGGGGGGGGTTCATATTTATCTAAATGGTACGCCCTGATAAGCGAATGAAATAGGAATAATCGAGTACAATGACTTTGAAATGAGCCATGGTGCTTTAAATTTGTTGCCTTTCTGAATTCTAGCTCACCTGACTGCCAAATTAAAATTTCCCAAATTCAGGATTAAATGGCCTTACCAATTAGTGTATTTTTTTATCCATTCGCTTATGCATGCAACAAATTTGTTATTTCCAAAAAAATCGTTCTTAGTTCACTCATGTTATCTCGTTCATCAAGCTAAAACGTTAGAATGACCGTAAATATTTACTCCTAACACACACTCCTGTTAGACGTCATTTTGGCAACATAAAACTAAGAGCTGTGAAAACCTAAAAATATCATAATGTCCGGATAACTTTCTCTTCCCCCCCCCCCTCAAAGGGTTTTGGGAGAATCTCTCTGATTTGGCAACTGGACAACTTTGCTCTTTAATTGTATGAGTCATAACACGGGAACTAAGTTCGCGCTTCAGAAGTATGGGCGAGATTGGTGGTAATCAGGTTCAATTGGATGCTTAAAGGTGGAGAACTGAAGACAATCTCAAGGCATCAGGGTATCGTCAAGTATTTTAAGTAAATCCATTTTTCGGATCTAGGACCTCCGCTTCTTAGGTGATGAAAAAAAGCAAAGAATTGTTCCAGCAGCCTGGGGATGGATAATCATAATTGAGTTTTGGAAATGGAAAAATTGTGCACATCGATTCCCAAAAACAAGAGTAGCAAAACTTAGTTTGATATGCTGATATATATATATATATATATATATATATATATATATATATATAGTTCTACAAGTAATGAGTAAATCTCAATGCTTTTACACTTCAAGCATTTATTCATTCCAAATGGCAGTCGTTTTGATAGTTATCAGTGGCCCTTTAGCTGACTTCGGGCTTCACAGATGGGAGGAAAAACAAAGTGCGAAAAATTCGAGAGGGGGAACGGAAGAATGATTCACAGATGTAAAAGGGACAGACAGAGAAAAGGTAAGATGAGTACTGTGAAAGTGGTCGAAAACGACATACAACGGGGTCATGATAGTTTAAAATCAAAAGTCAAATGTTGCTTAATAGGCTTTTTCGCCATATGTGTATACGTTACCCAGGATGTACCACGTAGAGGTAAGTTTATCACACACCCTCACTTCAAACATTTATTTATTTCAAATAGATATCATTAGCCCTTTAGTTGACTTTGTGCTTAACAGAAAGAGGAACACCAAAGTGGCAAAATGTCGAGAGGGGGGGG
>UZAE01012530.1:0-27444 GCA_900617975.1 Rodentolepis nana | reverse complement strand
TCACAAAGTGGCGATACTTTCGGATTCAGAGTCAGCGATTAACTTAATTGGAAACAGAGAGCCACTCAAGCAACTGAGATAAAGTTATGTAGTAAAGTATATCGGCCGCTGAGAAAGAAAAAATAGTGGCCGTACAATAGATTTCTGGTCATTGTGACATTTATGGCAATGCGATAGCTGACGCACTTGCTAAGAAATGGTAACGATTTTGTGAAGCATGGACCAGCCAATGTCTTTTCACACAATGAAGGACATAATCAGGAGAGAATTCCAGACCTCAAGGTGCAACGAACTTATAGCTCGAACAAAGGAGAAACAGTGGACAGTAGCATTCTCCGACATACCCGACTGGCCAAGAATTGAAGACGTTGCTGAGTTTAGACTACTTATCGGACACGATTGTTTGGCATAACACCTTCACAGATTGAGATTATGCACTCAACCCACATGCCCTCTATGTAACCGACAGGAGGAAATGGAGAAGACCCACCAGATGCGATGTTTAGCTTTAAAGACAACAATGGAATCCAGAGATACTGGAAAGCAAGAAGACAGCTAATAAACATCTATTAATTAACTGCTTTACATGTACCCTAACCTATGGGGAAGCTGAAGTCAAAGTTTATGGGCTAATGATAAATATCATATAGCCTGCAAATTGAAATAAATAATATTTCAAATATTATTACATCTATCTTTCGAGAAAATCTTCGTTTATAGTCGTCTTTCTGTGTTATATTTTGTTGGATCAAGGAATTGAATGGTTGGTACAAAAACCTTGATATCAGCTCGTTTCATCATTTACACTTGAATTAGGTGATATTAATTAAATGATTTACTTATTAGGTTTGCTTTCATTAACGAATTGCACATCATAATAAATAAAAACCTAATGATTATCATGTAATTAAATGGATTACCACTTATCGTACTAGCACAAAGAGGGAACATATAAGATGGTTCAGAACAAATTCGTATATGAAAATTCATTGGGATTTTGTTGAAGTATAGAAATGGGAGAATGAAAGACGAGGGGTATTTTAATTCCACGTCATATGTTTAGGATCTAAAAATAATATTCAAAATAGGCTTACATAAAGGTCATCAACTTTCGTAAAACAAATGCGTATCTTGACCAATATTGTTTAAAAAGAAAAACGGTGCACCTCTTAATCCATTTATCTTGGAATTATACATGACAGCATTTTGAAAGTTTGCGACCTTCAGGATTTCATACAATGCGACGAATTAACTGGAGTTTTCATTTGATATTTGTCTTCTTAATCGTTATTTGTCATTTAAATTTCAAAATCCCTGACTAAGAGTCATGTCAAAATTAAAATTAATTTGTTCGATAATCTATTTCCTCGTTGTTAATTAGACAATTAACAATTATAATGTTAATAGTACTCATTATTCTTATCTTCCTTGTTCAGCTTCAGCCAATTTCAAGCCTATAGATAACAGTAAAAGTAGGTAGATGAAGGATGGAAATATTTTCATTATAATACAAATCAATAAATATATACATTCATGTATCTATATATATATATATATATATATATATATATATATATATAATTCCGTTATATATATATATATATATATATATATATATATATATATAACGGAATAAAGAGTTTACTAAGAAATATAGATTCAGGTAGTCGGAGAGGCAATATAAAATTGATTTCAACATGGGAATCTTAATTGTATACCAATCTTCCACATATTCCATTTCATTCACTTTAAGTCAGACGTGAATTTTCGGTATTCAATCATTTAAAAACGTTTGGGCTATGAACAGTGAGATGGGGATATAAATAGTAATTAATTAACTGTCAGATTTTCTGGCGTTATTTTAGTTGTATCAATTTGGTTAACGATTTTGATCGAAATTGAAGCATTATTCATTATCTTTGAAATCAACGCTGTAACACTATATCCCAACAATCTTTTATTTAGATTAGTTGAAAGTCCGTTTGCCCATTTCAAGCCACGCTCATCAAACCAATGAGCCATTTTACCTAGTTTAATCCGACTGCTCATCTTCTTATTAAATATATATAAATATATATTAAATGAATGTTTGTCACATGGAAATGACAGACAGATCGGTAATTAGAATAAATCATTGAGTGTCATTGACCGAAATTAGTAAACGTTCAAATTATAACAATAAAAGTTTAAAAGATTGGGACTTTAGGCGATAAAATAATCGATTTTTTTTATAAACATAGCAAATACTTTTCCTTAAAGCACTCTGCTGTTTGGATTATTTGACATAAGAATCGTGCTTTGACACAGTAGTTTTGTTGAAATGTGTGTTCTTATTTCATTCAAATCAAAGATAGTTACTAATACTGAAAAAAGGACCGTTTTACTCAGTTGTTAAGAAGATCTTGAAATAAAGAAAATTAAAACAATCTTGAAATTTATTTAGGAAAGCAATTAAAGTAATTATTATAACAGAGATTCATTGTGAAGAAAGAAGAATATTAAAAATGTTTTCATAATTAATTAAAATCATTACAGTCGCAGCTGCTTAAGTCTAAGAATTAAATTAAATTTTCAATCATGAATATAAATGCATTGTAGTGTGTAAAAATTGTAACTGTTCATTACGAGGTATATAATGCGATGTGGGAATAGGCAAAACTTTGCAAACTTTATCACAATCCTGATGTCAATCATTTTTATGTCAACCTGTAAATGAGAAATATTGATCGATAAGATTTTATTATTTGTCTAATAATCGGAGCATATGATGATACAATTATGGTTTAGAAATGAAATAGGTTAAAGTTTTCTGCCTCAATTTGATTACTCGATGCAAGCGGAATTAAGGCTATTCATGTGCTGAGCATAAAACAAAAAAACTTGCGATCAAACAGTATAGGTACAAAGAAAAATAAATGTGAAGCTGATATCAGCCCATCTGAGCAATCTAAACAATTTAAATTCAAAATAACAAAATAGCCATTAGGAAAGCTTTAGAGTAGACATTTTAGCTAAGACGATTCGCTCGATCATTGCTGCCAAGTGATCCAAGCAGCTTGATTTATCAATCGTCTTGCTTGAGTTAGAGTTTTTAAATTCAAATTAAATTTATGTCTACTATTAGAACACCAGTAATATGCTTTAATTTGATTTTATCAATTTGATTGTTATATTTTAATTTTAACAGCAACCAAGTGGAAGGGTTCAAATAAAACAAAAAGTGAAAAATATAGAGGCTTTAAATGAAAGTTCTTATGCTTGCTACTAGATACCATTCCTAATACCGAATTATTTTAAAAAGCTTTCTGATATATATATATATATATATATATATATATACATATTTATATAAACAGGACTTTAGTCATGAACATAAATAAAGAGAAGTAATCTAATTTCTAGAACTTACATTAAAAATAAAATCCACCCTGAACGTTTCCTCAATCTTTCCCAAGTAACGGCTGCATTTATACTGTCAATTATTTCAAATAGTATTCCACAAAGTAAGCAATTTACTTTGCTTAGGATATTGCGCACAATTCAGACACAGCAAACGTGTCAGGGCATTAAATCCGTTTCGTCAGCTTCACTTCAAAGTCGCCATTAAAATATTGAGATGGCTTAGGATATGGCAGCCAAATTAATTATTTCAATGGTTTAAAATATTGAATTTGTTTCATAATCTCATTTATATTCTATTATTTTCTAAATCATTTGTGACATTGTTTCAATATATGTTATTTTTTTAAAAAACGGACATTAATTAAACTTGAATGTATAACTTCAAGTTTAGAACAATATCGATTCGATTTAACTTCAGATTTAACTTAGTTACAAATTAAGTGTCAGCTTTCGAAATTTAAGCCAATCACCATTTTTGTACTCAGGTTGTATGTGGTCCTTTATTTCCTTCGGTGCGAAAATGAAGCCAAGCAAAGCAAGATGTTACCTAAACGATAAGAAATATTCCTAAGAGATTTTTCCAATACCCTTAGGTAATGTTCCCTCATTTTGAAATGTCAATTCATTGAAATAAGTTCCATAGTTCAAATTAGTCAATTTATTCGCCTGAAATTAAATTCTTTAAAAATTTTAAGATCAATGATGCAGCTCATTCACATGAAAGTAATGATGAAGGCAATGGGACAATCATGAGTGCCCTTTTATTACATCAAATGTTTATCTTCACTTTAAGACAGCGGCTGCATTCGCAATATTATCAAGCCGTTGTTGAAATATTGTTCAAAATAAATATGCAATTTATTGAAAATATTTTATTGAGAAAATATATATTTTCTAGTCAACATCTTTTTAATCCATGCGAAACATTAAAGAAAAGAAAACGGAAAGTAAAGATATATGTAAAAAATGCATTTAGTGAAGGCCAGGGCCATACCATTATTTTTTTATTTTGATTTGCTTGAACTACTCTTTGATGAAATTGGTTTATTTTGCAATGATCGAATCCTTGTCAGTCTGTGTCACTAGTGCTAGATACGCATTGCTGAAATGATTTTGGGTTGAAAGGGGGAGGATTGAGACGTGGTAATTCCATCTTAGATCAATTGAAGGACTTTTCAACTAAAGGTAATTTTCTATTTCCTTAGAAATATTAGCATACTTAAGAACATCCTTGAGGTAACAAAAAAGACCAAGGAACTTGGCTTTAAATTTAATTTTTAAACTAACCATTATTTACGCTTTAGAATTTACGTAAAGAAACAAGGTGAATCAGGGGAATTCCGTTTTAATTATCACCTTAAATCAAGATTTAGTATATATTCGTCTAGTAATAAGTATTTATACGATTAAATACTGATTCTTTGATTTTCAGAGAAAGCTTACAACCACAAGTATACTAAAACCTAAACAAAAAATTTAAATATTATTGAAGTTGATATTTTATCTTGAAACAGGCGTTTTATAAGCAAGTGAAATGTGAAAGAGCTTTGTATTACAATTGTTTTTAGTTAGTTTTTAAACAGTTTAAGTTAATGACAACCTAGTGAAGTAATTGTTTAATGATTTTCAGAAGTTTATTCATTCGAGAAACGACAGCGTTATTCCCAAAAGAACTGAATAAAGTGAAATGTGTTAACGTTACTTAATGGAATGGTTCGTCAATAATTGAAATGCGTTCATGTATGATAACCTACTTGAAAAAATATATCCGATTGCGAAACCTATAAAAACACGGCATTTTAGATGCATTTAACCAAAACCAATTAGGCCTCAAGTTTCAAATTGCAAAGTTGGGATTCAAGAAACTAAAATCTCTGATGGCTTTCAAAGCCAGACTCACCACTGCTTGTTGTGGAAATTGTCGGCTTCCCTACAAATGCGAAAATGTCTTCATTATATTTTGAATATGCTGTTTATATAGTAAAAATGTTCACCTTAAAATTAAATGCAGTTGATATTTTGTCTTATTAGAATCTGATAGCCAGATTAGTTCAAAAGCAAACTCACCACAAATTGTTGTTGACGTTGTATACATTTCTGCAAATGCCAAAATTGCCATGTTTACTGATTCGTTATTATGGGTTTAACATTCTGTTTAGATTGTTCAGTTTGAAAATATAGGCCTAGACGCATTCGTCCAATTAGATCATGATAGAAAAATTAATTCAAATTTTCATGGTATAAAATATGTAATCGTATTCTGAAATTCCAATTTAAACACCAATTTTCGAGTCTAAATTAATTGCCGTGGTCGACTTCGTTAATATGGCTTTTGACGATTTTACTTGCATGCTTATTTTCTCTAGTGGAAATTAAATCATTTATATTTGCAGACAGGCTAACTATGAACATTCTGATTATTGAAAAAAGCAATAGCAGTTAAATTGTCTTGAAATTCAAACCTAACTGGATTTATTTAACCTGCTGGCAACCTAAAGTGCAATCTTTAGGAAATATTGATAAATAAATTTTAGAGCATTTTTCAATTTTTACAAATTAAACATAAATTGGCTGAAAACTTTACGCGCTTTGAGGTTGCCAATATTTGCAGGAAGTCACAATAATAAGTTATTATTTTTATTATATTAATTGCACCCTGTTTTTAAAAGTTAGCACATACTGGCTAAAATTTCTGTCTACTTGTAATTCACAAATATGTATGCTAATATTAATAACTTACCAGTCGTTGTAGGATGGGTACCATATTCTATTTTTGTGGAAATTAGGAATTTGTTAGAATTCAGATGGCATTAATGTTTACTGTTATTTAGAGTGGAACAGACTTGCACATTCCGTTACATCTGGAGAATCTCCTAAAGTCATAATATACTTTTGAAAATGTGACTTTAAATGAAATAACTCTATCGTAATATAAATTGATATACCTCCTTTTGTCCAATCAATAGTAACTCCCACCCATGATACATCAGTTGAAAAAGACAAAGCAGTGATATTTTCAAATCTTTCACGTTTGAAAACGTGTTTGAAGTCCAGAGTATCATTAAGTTCGTTAACAACTGGTTGTTCTTAGAAATAGAAATTTTCCAATTAAAAAATTTAATTTAATTACAATTTTATTCCAGCCATCACTTACGACAATTTAATTTAGATTCTTTATCAAGGTTTGCTCCTAGCCAAGTGCAAAGTGGATCCTTTTTGCCTCTGACCAAGTAACTCTTGAAGAAATGAATTCGGAATTTGTAAGCTTAGATTGAAATTAATTTTGCAATATGGCTATAGTTTATTTAATTAATGACATATTTATGATTTGTATTTTTATTCTAATTTAATCCATAATGTAAAGCTTTTATATTATTAAGTTGAAAGCAAACATACATGCAATTTAAAAGTCTTGCTTTTGATCGAAAATTTGACCTCAACTGATGTGCGATCTTTTGCATAAATTATGAAAGGATACGAAGCTTCCAGAATGACTGTTCCTATAAATTCCGATGTATTTGTATGAGAATAAAGTGCATTATTTGAAAATAGCAACTGAAATATTTCACAATTTTATTAATAAACCTTAAATGTGATTACCCTCTATCGGAGGTTTGAAAGCGCACTCCGGTACGAAGTTGATAACACAAATATGTTTATTTGCTTCGACAATTAGTTGGTCCAAATTGGGTGCGTCCTTCAATGAAATATATTTATAGTCTTCATAAATATTTCGGAAAATATGCTTAATTACTGTCATTGGTATAGCAAGGTCCCCAGACCGAGTTGTCATTCATTCGGCATTCATTGGATTGAATACGAATTACATTTTTTTGTCCGCCCAAATAGCCATAAATAAACTAAAGGTGAAATAAATATTTTTGCATATAACAAATAGGTACACTGACTCTGCCTCCCATAATCAACAAAGGCTCGGTTTTGTGAATTGGCGTAGCGACGATTTTCGAACAAACTTCTTCGGCTTTATTCAAATCCACTTTCCCAAATGCGGTGATTATTTGCAACCACGCAAAGACTAAGAGAGTGGAGATCATTTGCTTTGAAATGTGGTTAAGAAGTCGGGACATCATTAAATATGTTTTTTTTGAAAGACGGTTGACCACCAAACTCAATTACAATCTTTTATTGTGCAAATGGAGTAAATGATGTAATACACTGTGTGAAATAAATGTGCAAGTTCCCAACATTTGTTGTATTAATAACAATTTTTCTGGGTTTATTGAAGAAATTTACCTTTTATTTCTCTTTGTATCTGGGTAATTGGTGTTCCAATTATTTATTGTGCAAACAGAATTAATGATGTAATGCACTATGTGAACTAAATGTGCAAGTTCCCAACATTTTTTGTGTTGATAACATTTTTTCTGTGTCTATTTAAGAAATTTACATTTAATTTCTCTTTGTATCTTTATAATTGGTTGGTTAATAAATTGAATTAAACAGTTTGGAACTCCCAAACTTTTGGGAAATTATTTTTAATTACAAATGAATACAAAAGAGCCGTTTTCATTTGTGTTGTATAGTATGAGATTTGACGTCATTGATCTTGATATTTTGCTATTAGGAGCCGAGATTTGAAAATAATACCAAAAAACACAAAGAAAAATGAATAAATTCATAATATCACCATATGTAGTAAAAATGAAATTAATACAATTATATTTAGAATTGCTGTGCTAGAGGAAAATGTGATTACACACATTTGATTAAAGGTAAAAATAGAATATCTTGTCGAGGTCTACTAGAAGTGTTTCAACTACAATCCCTGCACGTGTTGAAACTTCTTTGCACAATTTCTAGACAATATCTATAAGTCGAGCTGAAATAAAGGTGATTCGTATAGTGAATCATTTATGCAAAACATATCAATATTTATATGGTTAATATCTGTTAACCGTTAGTGATGTCAATATTTTTTTCAAAAATGTTGCAAGGTGAAGGTACGAATGCTGCCTTCAACTGTTGAGTTAAGGCAATCTTTAGTGAAACGTTAAGAAAATATAAAAGAAAACGATTTACAATTACCTATAACAGATATAATCACCACCAATTAAGAATAGAAAAAAATAGTTTATATATTAAACTCGACAAATATTCAAATATACGAAAAATCTAAAATCATTAATGTTTATTTGATCATAATAGAGTTGCATGATAATAGCACTAGTTGAAATTCTTCAAAATATAAGCAGGTTTGAAGGCTTACCATTTAGTTAGCTTAAAATCCACAAATGTATGTATAAATGACATGGGCTCAACTTCTATAACCTGCGGTAAAGATTAACATTGGCTGCAAAATAATGACCAATTGTTTTTATTCTTTTAATATTCACATTGAAGCTGTTATTGTTGGCAAAATGGTCCTCTTGAATGCTATTTTTCGAACATTCGGTTTAAGAACAATAAACATATTGTGAATTGGTAGCTGAAATAAAACCTGTTGTTTTATTAAAATACTGCCACCAACTAAGGATTTAGTACAACCTCTAATCAGAAGTTAGACAAATATCAAAAGGAAGCAATTCTCATTCACTTAGCTCGGATCCTATGCTTTAAATGAATGGTCATCATTTAACAATAGATCAAAATATTTGCGATATGCGAAAAGCCTTAAGAACTGGTTTATAGACAACCTAAAGCTGAAAAAACAGTTTATTTTATCTTACTCAGAGGTAGAACAAAAACAAATCTTTCAATCATCTTTATGGCATTTCTATCACTCTCATTTATGCTAACAATGCATTGAAAAAATCGAACGTTGTAGAATCTTGTATACCCAACATAATCTATAAGTAAAAACATTTGAAACCGGAGTAGGAGCCCCAAGGTGACTTAATTCAATTGTTTATTTCAATTTGTTTTTCCCTAATTAACAATGCTTTAATAACGTTTACATTTCAATTTGCAACAACTAAAATAGCAGCACCTACACGGTAATTGACGAAATTAAATAAGTTCTCGAGTAAGTTCAATCTATGATTTATGCTTATTCATCTATATCCTCTCACTTGATTATACCATTTCATCGCAGTCTAACAACTTTTGTTTCATCTACATTTTCTGCAGCAGTCACTGTTGTGAATCATTAATTTCTTATTAAAGCTTCATTTACGAATAAGAGAATATTAAATTAAAAAAACGACGTCGTCGAATATGAATGAATTATAAATGTGATAAGGACCATTATCAAACCAATTAGAAAGACAGGGAAAAGAAATGAACAAAGTTCTTTCAAAATATTAAGATATTTTAGCATATCAAAAGTTTAAGAATTTGACAATATTTGTTTAGGGTTACTCAAAAATATCAGTAGTTGATTTAACTTTTACTGTCTATATATCTTATTCTTTCATTGGTTCCTGAATGTGTTCAACGGAAATCAGGCTTCTAACTTGTAATTCAGTCACTAGAGGACAAAATTTATTTCTTTAAGGAATTGAACCATGCATTTTATTAGGTTAGCAACTAAGTCACTGCCGATTTCAAATAAGAAAGCAAATTCGGCATTCTTGATTAAAAATATAACACTTTTCAATTAGATATTGCCCGTTCTTGTCCATGACCTTTTTCCATCGTTCTGGCAGAGTAAAAATTGCCCGTTCGTAAAATGTCTGGTCTTTGCTATTAAAAAATTGAATTATGTGTGATCCGACATCATCCGCGTTGTTAAAAATTTTACCATTTAAAGAGTTTTGCATGGAACGAAACAAATGGTAATCCGAAGGCGCAAGGTCAGGGCTATATGGTGGGTGTGACAAAACATCCCAACCCAGTTCCAATAATTTTTGCCGAGTAACCAAAGATGTGTGATGGAAAACAACACCCTTCCGTCGATTTGATAATGCCGGCCGCTTATCTTCAATTGCATCCTTCAGTTTTTCGAGTTCTTCAACATACACATTTGAATTTATCGTTTGGTTCTGCGGCATGAGTTCAAAATACAAAATTCCTTTGTGATCCCCCCACCAGACTGACAGCATAATCTTTTTTTGGTGAATCTCTGCTGCTTTTGATACTGTTTGGGCTGATTGATCTTGCTTCACCCATGATCTCTTGCGAGTAACATTGTTATAAACTATCCACTTTTCGTCGCCAGTAACTAGGTTCTTCAGAAATGGATCATTCTCATTCTCATTGCGTTTCAGTAGCGGCGAAACACAGATGCTAATCCGTTGCGTCAAATGAATTTCCTTTAACTGGTGAGGGATCCATAAATCAAGTTTCTTGACATAACCAAGGGTTTTTATTTTTTTTCAATGCATGTATGCGACACATTGAGCTTCTCTGCAATATCTCGTGTTGTGCTGTGACGATTTGAATCGATAATGGCCTTGATATGGGTTTCATCCACCTCGACTGGGCGGCCAGATCGTTGTGAATTTTCAGTGAAAAATCACTGGAACGAAATCTTTCAAACCAATTTCGACACTGCCTTTCTTTTAAGGCTTCATCTCCATATACGGCACATAACTTCTTTTGTGCTTGTGATGCGTTCCTGTCTTTTCGGACGTAATACAATAAAATGTGTCGAAAGTGCACGTCCTGTTCTTTCATTTTTAAATTGGGACAAAAACAAAACTAAAGAACTAAACAAAAAAAAATTTTAACTAATTAACCTAAATGCCCATACAGTAAGAAAAAAATATAGGTTTGATGTTCTGGTTACAGTAAGAAAAAAATATAGGTTTGATGTTCTGGTCACGTTAACAAAACAAAAGAAAGTATAGAATGAATCTGTCAACAAAACGGCAATGACTTAGTTGCCAAACCAATAAATTCCCATCCTGTTGAAATTGGAAGAATTATGAATTTTATCCGTTGAAGATTATTATCGGAGTTTTGCTTAAAATTTAAACCGTTTGTTTAATAAAGCGGAGGCTTTCAGTTCAACTTAAGTCAGAATGATGGAATAATCAAGTTTCAAAGTCCATATTTTATTCTCAGAGTAACTGTGGTATACGAAATTGCCAAAACTCTATTTCTTTACTGTTAATGCGCAATAAGAAAGACCAATATTTTGTTTCTGATATTGAAATTTTAAATAGAATTTAGGCATTTTTATAAAAACATTTATCAACAAAATGATATTTAAAATCATTCTTTTAGGAGAACATAATCTTTCTTTGCATTTGTCGTCGAATTTATTGAAATTATGAACCTCCTCTGTTTAAATGTTTTCATAGTTTGGCAATATCAATTACGTAATTAGCAATTTTGCAAACTTTAAATTGCAGCCATTAAAAAACTGAAAATTTGAATATTTAGAAAAATTACAGTTGCCTACTCTTTATATGGAGACGTATAAATAATCGCCTGCATATCAAACCTTACAGTTCTTTTTCTTATGTCGACTTATTAATATTTTAACGATAATAAGCACAATTTTTTAACGCGTTATCTTTTTTGTTAGTTCAGAATGTCCACAAGGAATATTTTGATGGAATTCCACTCATGAGCCTCTTGCAGCTTAATGGCAACCGAATAAAATGAATTAATTTTTCAAAGAGAAAATTTTTTCACATTTAAATACCTTTACATGATACTTCAAAATTGCTATGTTTAGTAATATGTTAATGAATCCTTTGGAGATTTTTTTTGAATTTCTGCTTAGTCATTTGAAAATCCACAGGCCGATTCCCAAATAAGCTGTATAAATATAAAATTTTTTCAGTTGCCTATAACATCGACTTCTAAAATATTTCCAAAAATAGAAACATTTTTGGAAAAATGTATTCCAATGTTAAACCGACGTGTAATAAAATTTCAAAGTCAGTGAATTTTTTTCAAGTTGAAGAATTTATCCTTTTAATATCCGTCCAAAAATAGATTGTTCTTAAAACTACAATCTGGATTTTCCGAACCCATGTTTCTGAATATGGTAGAAAGATTTGTTTAAATTTAGATTCACCAATGCTTGTTGTCACTACTGTTGTAACCCCTACAAATGTCAAAATTATCCCCTCCAGACATTGACATTATGCAGTGGGCATGCTCTTTCACCAGTGGCAATATTCAACTTAAGATGAAAGAAAGATTAGTTCGAATTCAGACACACCTAAATTTGCAGTCTCTAAAAGCGTTTAAATTGTCATTTCAAAATATGTATTAATTTTTCTAAAATTTTTAATGACGGACTGTAAGAGTGTACTTGGTTAAAATGAGTAGCTATGCAGCGTTATTAAATTTTATAAACTAAATCTGAGAAAATTGTTTTATTTATTTATACAAATGGTAGGCGTTTCGATATTTATAAATAGACATTTTGCTTACTTTGGGCTTCACAGAGAGGAAAGGAAACATGCAATTTTATAAAGTCAATGTGGGTGGGGGGGGGGGGCAGAAGGGTATTTCAAAGATGCTAAAGAGACTAACACATAGATAGAAAATGTGAGGTGCTAACAGTGGAAGTAATCGGATATGATTTACAATGGGGTGTTGGAAGTTTGAAGTCAGAAGTCGATTGTCGGTTAATAGACTTTTTTGCGTTATGAGTTTACGTTGTCCAGGGTACACCACGAAGAAGCAAGTCTATCCCACATCCCCTACCTAAGTAAAAATAGATGCAAAGGCATCAGCAAACACAAAATTAAAGATGTTGATAACTTTATTTATTCTAATTGATTTTGAGACTTCTTTCCTATGCTCATTCCGTTTCAACAATTTGATATAATTAGTTGAATGTTCAAGAATTATTGATGTTTCACGAGTGTTTACTAGGTAACGTCTAAGATGTTTTAAAAAAAGAGATGAACAATTGCTCACAATGCATTGAACATTGATTTCTTCTCAGCAAAATAGAGATTGCACAAACAAAGCGATATTAATTACTTCGTTGTGATTTTTTTCCGAAGCACACAGCCGTTCCCAAGAAAAAATAAGGGAATTAGTTTAAGGCTCAAACAAAATGTTCGATTTACCAACAAATAATTTTATACAGCATTAATACATTGATATATATATATATATATATATATATATATATATATTGAATCTGAGCTCAGGTTCATGTTTATTAGTTTTCTTGACAAAAAAACTATTACTGTAAATTGATAGTAACTTAATCAAAATTTTGACTTTAAAAGAATCAACTTAATTATTAAAATAATAAATACAACACATAAAATATGCTACTGGGAGGATAAATTTAGAAACTCTCCTACTTAATGCACGGAAAATTTGCATAATGATATTTATTTTGCGTTCAGTTAATTAATGGTAGTAACTAGATGACCTGGATATCGTGTTTAGAGGGCAGTAATTTCCATTGGCTTTCAAATTTAGGCAAATCGAAAACGGCAAAAAATATCTTAATTTTTGTTTCAATAAAAATTCATCTGGCATATATTGCAATGAAAACGCTTGCGCTCGTAAAATGTACTTAAAATGTTCTCTTTTTCAGTGAAACCTCTCAAAATAATAAGCAACGTGTGGTGTTGGGTTATTTTGTGTCCTGGTAGTGAATGAATCAGTGAGCATTATAATCAGAATTTATTTTTATGTATATTAATTTTGAATGAGATTAAGTTTCCTAGTAGTAAGCACAATAAAATTTATTTCAACACTAGAAAATTTAATTGTAAACCAATCTTCCACGTAACCTATTTGTGATTCAATTTAAATCTGGCGTGCAATTGCTAGTTTTCATTCATTTGAAAAACTTTTGCAATATGAAGAGTGAGATGGTGATGCAAATATTAATTAATTAACTTTGGGATTTTCTGGCGTTATTTATGTTGTATCAATTAGGATAACAATTGTGATGAAAATTGAAGCATTCATTATTATCTTTGAAACCAACGGTGCAACATTATGCCACAACAATCTTTTATGTTGATTAGTTGTGTATTAATTTCAAATGAGATTTAGTTACCTCTAAGTAAGCACTACAAAATTTATTTCAACATGGGAAACTTTAATTGCAAACCAATCTTCCACATAACCCACTTGTCACTCACTTTAAGTCTGAAGTTAATTTTCTGGTACTAAATCATTTAAAAAACAATTTAAGCAATGCTTTGGTGAAATAAACATAAATTTATTTTCTTTCGGTTTTTCTAGCGTTATTTTAGTTGCGTATATTTGGTTAACGATGGTGATCGAAATCGAAGAATTATTTATTGACTTTGAAACCACCGCGGCAAACTTATGTCAAAACAATCTTTTATTTTGATTAGTTGAAAGTCCATTTGCTCATTTCAAGCCACGCTTATCAAACCAACGTTCTTTAACGAAAAAAAACCTGCCAAGATTTAAAAATTCAACTTTCTTATTTAAAAGGATCAAATGAAAATCACAAACGTTTCTTTACAACATTTAAAAATAAATATGAGTTTGAAATAAAATTTGTCCAAGTTACTACGTTTGCATAACCTAATAGGAAACATTGTGGACCTGAGAATTGACAGTATACCTGCGTCGTTAGAGTAATGACGAGCCGTGTAAAACAATATGATTTACGATTCTATTTCCAGATTATAAATTATTAATGACCCTGTAAAACTACTCATTTTGCCCGAGTCTACTCTTATGGTTTGAGATTAATAATATGCGCAATTATGATCAAGCAATGCGTTGTGACCTTGCTCTAATTAGATGATCATAAAAATGAATTTGGTAAATCATTTTGATTTTTTCTAAAAGAGATATTTAAATCAGTGGAAATTGCTTGACGACACTCCAAAGCAAATGATTCCCACTGCGTTAGCCTTAGCGTGGCTGCAGTTAACTACCGCATTTATGCAAGTGGATTTAAATTAACCTGACACAGTTTGTTCGATAATCATCGTAACGCAAAATATTGAAACAGAGCCTTTAGAGATTATGACAGACCCGTAGGCAGTAATAATTCATTAATTATTAAATATATTTTTATATACTTAATCTTCGACGCATTAATGGCGTTTTGAAGCATAGTTCTAACGGAATTGAGATTAAAGATGATGAGCGTAATATGCTTGGACGTAAGAAGTGAAAACTTTCAAATTCACCTCTGTTAATAAAGCAAATTAATGGAAACTAATAATAGAGAATATGTTAAACATGAATTGTTGATATTTATAGAACATATCAATTTCGAAGCGTCGTATCATTTTACTAGATACGGATAAGGAAACAAAACATTTAGTCTCACCTTCTCCATTAAAAGCAAGGATTACCAATATAGAGTACGTCAATTATCAACCTTTTAAATAGGCCATTTTAATGCACTTATTTGATAACTAGTGACCATAATACTTATTTTTCATTAGACCTTAGTCAATGAACCCAAAATGTCATTCAATGCCTTTTTCAAGCGTCAATTGTCAAAAAATGATGAGAGAATTTTTACATGGATTAAAAGGGCACTAAATATAGGAGCATCTGTATAGGATTGTGGTAAGTGGCAAGAGAAAACAATTGTTCTGGAACTCAATTTGTTTAATTACATAATTATTCGTGAAAAGGGAATTTGACAGAAAATCAATTACAAAACACTTTGGTTTAAACGTACGAGGTTCATTAAGTTGGCATGGAAACTATCATAACTTTGTTTTTTGAAGCTGGTCCATTCTATGTAGGAGTCACAATCGACTGGTTAAAATATGGTATGGCATATTTTTAATATTGTATTCGCTTATTTTAGAAATTTATTTTAATTTGGTATACTTTTTAGGTGTTTTGCCGGATATCGCGAAATATGAAAGTTGGTTTTATTCTTAATAGTTTTGAATTATTGCCAGCTTAATTTGATTTACAACTCAAATATATTACAAATTGCCCTGTCAATGGAAATGCTCTAAAAACTACTAATAATACACGTGAGTATTTTCAACCGGTCTTCATTTAGCCACATTAAAAAGCTGAAACATAGTGGGCATAAAATGTTAATCAAAATGGCGTCTTAATATTGTTTTTCAGATGAAATCACTTGTCAAAAATTAAACAAAACATTGAACATGATAATTTGAACCGTTTTAGCGAAATAAAAATGGTGTGACTGAATTGAACCAATATTTCTTTCATCTTGAATTGAAAATTTCTACTGGTGAAACAGCATGTCCTCTGCAAAACTTCAATATGTGAAGAGGACAATTTTGACGTTTGTAAGGTTGACAACAGTTTTGACAAAAAAAACAGTGGGGAGACTAAATTTAAAAAAATAAATCTTTTTTTTTCACTTTCAGAAACATGGATTTGAAAACAATCTAATTATGATCTGAATGTAAAATTATATATTTCTCAACTTAACAAAGAATAACTGACTTTGAAATTGTATTTCACATAGGTTTTACAATCGGGTACATTCTTCCAAGTAGGTTTGCCACTTATCGAGACATTTGAAAAAATAATCCAACAGGCAACTAGAAATTATATTTGTTTTATTCAGCTAATTTTGGAACCAGCCTGTGTATTTTCAAATAAATAAGCAAAAGTCGACAAGTTCCCCCAAATATTCACAAGCTTATAAATTAGCACTTCAATTTTGTAATAATCATTTACTTAATTTTGATTGCGCAACCGTTTTGTGCTCTATTTTATCTATGATGGTATAACATGTTCAGAGAAACCCACTTAACACTCCGAATAAATTTATAATTACCATTTTCGAACACTTGGAAATGTCAGCTTATTGCAAGGCCAAATATCTACAGTGACCAATATTGATTGACTTAGTGATATTTGAGTTAATGATGTTGCTGTATAATCGTCAAAGTGTTTTCTCTCTTGACACATCTATCCTTGCCATAAGTTTAACATTAAGCTGAAAGATAGTCCATATTTGAAAGCCTTCAACAAATTTAACTAATAAATTGGAATTATTGCTACTTAGATGTTGAATTAAAAATCATGTCATTGTGAAATCTTTCTTCCTATATTCCCTTTTAAATACTGTTTTATTCTACCCAAGAATAAGCCGAATAAATTGGACCTATTGATTAAGTACACGAATGAATGTCAATGCATGATAAAAATTAACACCCTCAAGTGATAGTTGGTTTCATTTAACAAATATTTAGTCATTAGAATTGTGATACAAATTAATTTTGAATATAATAATTTAAATTTTGGTTGCATTTTTCAGTTTGATCCTTTCGAAAATCAATCTCGCCTCTTTTTCCATGGCCTTACTTACACAAATTATTCCTTTTAACCATCTGTCATTTTTGCTCATGTGGACGCAACAATAACATATAGACATTAATTTTGTAAATTTATTTCATAGATTAAATTTGTTGATGGTGAGAATTTTTAAATTATATTGTTTGAAAAATATCACTTTCAGATAAGATTAGCAATAATTAGAGCAAACGCAGAAGCAAAAATCATTAACAACACATCTATCCCAATGTTTGCCTTTTAGATACAGCTCAATTAAAGGGATATTTTGTAGACTGTAAGCATAAATTCTTCAGTATTGTTTCTTTCTCAATTTGATTTGTTCCTTGTTATAAATAGAAAAAAGTCGATTGGGTAATAGTTCTCTTATTAAGTCAAGTCATTGGCAGATTACATTGGACTACGAAGTTCAATTTTACTGATATGCTTAAAACGAGATATGCAAAGTTGGCCTACTTGCTAAAATATAAATGAATGTTACTCTTTTAGTCTTTCTTAGCTGCCATTAATGCCTCTTTTGCACAACTGATGACATGCTTAAAGACATTACATTTCATCGGAAAAATAATGGCAAACCACATTTTTGGCAATACCGTTGGGATCATCTCTAAGACATATTTATGTAAATTTAAACTAGGTTTTCATAATTTGCTTAATTACCGTCGTTGATGCTTCAGAGATTCATGGCACTCATCATCACTTAACATGTGTGCTCATATTCATACAAACAGACGCCTCCTTTCATTTATCATATCCGCCATGATGTTCACAACTAAACACCCGGTATGGAAAAATTCCTTTAGGACACCTCCAAAATTAACGTGCTCCGTGTCATACGTGCGTATCCTCTATTGCTGGGTTATAGTTTAGCTTGTTCTCATGGATATCGCTATTTAACTTAATGTTTGGCACAGTGATTTCTGTGACAATCAAGGCTTTACTAAAGAATCAATGCTCTACATTTTTCCATTGATATGTCCAAATGTTTCACGTTCGTCATTTCAAAATCACAAAAAAAAATATTTTACGATAAAATCAATATGAGGTTATATGATGATATCAAAAAAGTAATAACCGTATCTATTCAAAAACCAGCCAATGTTTTGACGTTGTTTCGATCAAATTGGAACCTAATTTTCCAAAAGAAGGAATTATTTGCAGCTACCATAGACCAATGTGTGCGACGATCAATTGATTTTGAGTTTCTCCAAACATGTCCACCACTTGAAACATTGTTTATTGAAAATTCTAATTGAGTGGTGCATGATACATTTGGTGAAAAAACATTTATTGTATTGCTAGAAAAAACTCACAATACCTTGCTTAATTAGAAATGCACAAATTGCAAGCGAATGTCTTACAAGTGGCAATGAATAATTTAATTTTAATATGATACCTCCCGGCAAGATCATATACCTTTGGAGGCGTGGTTTTCATATTTGGATAATAAGATGGGTTGAAATATCTAAAGACTGATAAAAGAGATTTAAACAAATTAGACTACTTTAATATGAGGAGACTGCTACCTCTGTATTGTTGATGCAACTTTGATGTAGCCAGATAATGAAATCAATATTTATTTACAATGTTAGAGCGCTCATGTTGTTTGTGACAGATGAAAAAGAAAGATATGGACAATGCAACGTGTGCCACTTCCTGTTTAACTCCAATTTCCTAATTAAATAAATAGAAGCCTCCTTCCAAACAAAGCCCCGAAGAAATATATGTGAAATTGGGAGATATTGTTGCCCACATTTACTGTGCATCCAACTTTGTTGACCTAGAATTTGTCATCAATTACTACTGTTGAAAGGTAAAAATTTTGTTCTTCACTCAAAGTAGAAGTTCACATTTGACGATAAAGGTGGATATGATATAGCTTAATTGCACCGGTTATTGTGTTAAGTCACTCATGTTGATATAATATTTATTTATTTCTGCTAAAATTTAAATTAGATGCAAAAGAGAGTCAATGAAGCTCCCATTGTTGGAAATTACGCATACTAGTTTTACGAATTAAAATGGCAGGAAATCTTGAAATTCGCTCAAACGACTCTTTGTATCGAAAAAGGTTTTACGCATTGGAGTAAATCCCAATTGCCAATAAAGTACAAGACAATACATTTTGCACCCTATTCAAGATATTTTAAAATTTCATATTGAAAATTTATTCATAATATATATATAATCATTTTTCAATTTGTAGAAGAAAGTGCTCTTTCGGAATTTAGACAAAAACAAAAAAAAATAAAAAAGCTTAGTAATTTCACATCTATCAAAAATGACCAAAGATTAAGCATGTTGCATGAGATCAGTATTTGATAAGTTGAAATTGCGTAATTTAGTGTCTATCACCGGAATGCAAAAATATCGATAAATGCTTTTCAAAACGATTGTGCTAAGCGCATGCAAAGTGTAATTAATCTTGTTTTCAGGCTTCACAATACGTGTCTTAAGCCACAAATGTCATCATACTAAACATTCTAAAATGAAATATGAAGAAAACGACGTCCCTGTTTTCATCATCATTTTATCATGACATCAAGACGACCGTATGGAAAATTCAATGCGCTTGTTGTGCTTTATTACTTGATTAAATGCTACAAGAACCAGGATAATGGGATCATGTAACGATTTAGGAATGCGATTACCAAGTAAATATCCAATACAAATTTTGCAGCTTATATAGAGCCCAGAAAGCATGCAAAGACGAACATATTTCAATTCCAACTGTAGTCTATCAATTTCTACGGCCGGGTTGAGTGTATACTCCCAATCTCTGAAGGTGTTTTGCCAAGCAATCGTGTCCGGTAAGCAGCCTAAACTCAGCAAAGGCTTCGATTCTTGGCCAGTCGGCTATGCCGGAGTGTGGCAATGTCCATTGTTTCTCCTTTGTTCAAGCTGTAAGTTTGTTGCACCTTGAGGTCTGGAATTCTCTCCTGATTAAGGCCTTTATTGTGTGGAAAGACATCGGGTGGTCCATGCATTGTAAAATCGTTTTCTCCTTCTTAGCAAGTGTGTCAGCAATCTCATTGCCTTTAATGCCACAGTGACCAGGAATCCATTGTAGGACCACTGTTTTGTTTTTCTCTCTTAGCAGCTCATAGAGTTTTTTACATTCCTTTATCTCAGCTGTTTTGGGTGGCTCTCTGTTGCCAATTGAGTTTATTGCTGACTGTGAGTCCGAAAGTATCACCGCTTTGTAAATTTCGTATCCAGGCAACATAATTGGCATAGTGCTATTCTAATGGCCTCTATTTGGCCTTCAAAAGCGGATCTATTGTGTCCCGCTGCTGCGTAGAAAGAGAAGAGTACAGAATAGACACCTGCACCAACGTTTGCTTGGTTCTCTATGTATGACCCGTCAGTGAAGACCTGAAGCCTTTGATATCCATGATATTTGACATTGATTGTCTCAAGGGCCAGTTAGCGCATTTGATTTGGAAAGGTGTTTGATTTCCTAAAGAAGTCAAGCAGTTGGTTGCAACACACTACATCAGTGTCTGCTAATGGGTTCATGGGTGAAGAGAGGCTTTTTGGTTTGTCATCGATTTTTAATTCTTTGTTCAGTTCCATAGCTTTGCGTATTAGACCATATTGCGCTTTCTTGTGTCTTGGTCTATTCTCATAGGTGCTGAAGAACTTATCCATATTGGTCTATTCTCATAGGTGCTGAAGAACTTATCCATGGGAATGCGCAGTAGCTCCTCAGACAGGATCAAAGCCTTTTCTTTGATAAGGGAAAATATTGTGGTGTTTCCTGTAACTAGGACCACTGCATCAATGGGTGTTGATTTTATCCCTCCAGTGATTAGTCGTAAAGCTTGATTGTGTGCCTTCTCCAGTAGTTTGAGAGTCACCTCTATGGCTGTACGAGGGGTTTGAGAGTCACCTCTGTGGCTGTTATGAGTGGTCTCCAAACATACAACATTATTGGCTGAATAAACATCTTGAAAGTGGTGTTGAGAGTTGAACGTGCGCAACCTCATACGCTACCATCAAAATGCTTCAGTACATTCAGTCTATTGGAGACTCGATCTGCTATTTTAACAATGTGACTTTTCCACGTTAGCTTTGTGTCAAACGTCATTTCGAGATATCTGAACACATTGGTTTTTTCTATGGTAGTATCCTTGTACATTAGAAGCGGGTTTATGCTGTGATGGGCCAAAGAAAAAGTTTGTCGTACCAGTTTGCTAGTAGTTTAAGTGCACTATTAAGAGCACTTTCAGTCCTATCCTGAGCGTTTTTTAGGGGTGGAATACCATAGAACAAGATCATCTGTATAAAGTAAGGACTTGATGCCCGTGACTGTCTGAAAAGAGTGCAGCTTGTGACAGCTCAATGTGGAAGACCTGTTTGTAAAAGACTGGGTTTTGATAGAGCATTTCCGTATCTGACTTTACCCGATCTTTGTCCAATGAATGCTTTTATCCAGTTTAGCATGTTATGCTTAGTACCAATCTTTGCCAATTTTAGAATTAGCTTCTCTTTCCATACCAAGTCATATACTGATTTGAAATCGACGAAAACAGCCGTAAGAATATTTCATGCATCAAGGGCATCTTTGATCTGTTAAGAGAAAGTACCTACTTGTTGGTACGTTGATCTTTGTGGCCTAAAACCGGCTTGTTCACTCCTAAGAATATTGTTGGTCTCAAGGAACCAGGTGAGCCTCCTGGTAAACATTCTTTTTATAAGTTTGCCCAGCATGCTTGTGAGGAAGATAGGCCTATAGCTGTCAAAATTGTTAGGGTCTTTACTCTTTTTTAGTACTGGTTTTACTATGGCAACTTTAAATTGGTTACTTACGAGACTGGTCTCCCAGATTTTGTTGAAAATGGTCAGCATGGTTTTATTAGCTTACCATCCAATTCTAATTAGAAATTCCATATGAATATCGTCTTTGCCATTAGCCTTAAGATGTTTTATCGCAGCATTAAGTTTGTAAGGTCTGAATGGCACAGTAAGTAGATTATTTGGTGTTGCTATGTATTTCTTAATTTCACCAAACTCTCTGACTTGTAGCTTAAAATTTCTTGAAGATACCAAACTGTCTTACTTGTTTCTTTATATCTCTTGAAGAGTCAACAAAAGGGTTTTTCTTTTGCTTGTGGGAATAGAACCTCGTAAGTGTTTTTCTTTTGCTTGTGGGAATAGAACCTCGCAAACCAGTTAGCTATTTTGGAGTCGGTGGTAGGCGATTTGCTGTTTAGGCCTATTGGTTCTTTCTTGGGTCTTTCTCTGTTGTTTTGGAGGTTTCTCAGAAATTTGAAAGTGCGTTGGCTATCACTTTGATAGTTGATATTTGAGATAGACTTGTCGAAGGGAGTGCGATTAGTTTGTAAAATGGCTTGCTTTAGAACAGCTGATTGTCGTCTCCAGGGTTGTACGTATTCCGTTCTTCCAGTCTTATCAGCAGTGTTGCCAAGAGCGTCCCGTTTTCTTTTCAGTTCCTCAAGATGTTTAGAACAAAACACTCGATAGTGTTTAGTCTTGCCTCGCGATATCATTGCAAAGTTTGTCAAGATGTTGTATAATATTCGTGATATCAGTGCAAAGTTTGTCAGGATGTCCCAAGTTGAGGGGACTTGTGTGAAGTTCATTGTCTAAAATGTTAGTGAATCTAGACCAGTCAGCCTTTTTGAAGTTCAATGATAAATTCGTTGGCACTTTTCGTTGTCATGCTTTTGCTCCCGATGGAAACACTAACAATGACTGGTTTTTGACCAGCACCAGGATCTCGTTTGTAGCTAGGGGTAAGTCAGGAGTTGTTCTGGATCCATTGTAGTGCAAATATGTAGCCGGATCCCCATTGCTGCAAATAAGTTCCAGAGGGTTACTGTTTAGCATGTCTACAATTTACTTTAAAGCCATGTTTATGTCCTTGTACCCACATCTGGTGGAATGGGCGTTGAAGTCTCCTAATACTACAGTTTTGTGTGAGTGGGCGTTGAAGTCTCCTAATACTATAGTTTTGTGTGATTCCAGCTATGTTTGTATCTTAGCCCATCGGGTGGAATGGGCGTTGAAGTCTCCTAATACTACGTTTTGGCCCCATCTGGTGGAATGGGCGTTGAAGTCTCCTAATGCTATAGTTTTGTAGGTGGAGTGGGGGTTGAAGTCTCCTAGTACTATAGTTTTGTGTGTGTTCAGAAAGTCAAAGTTTGGACAATTCTGGGGTGGATTGTAGACGGCATATACCTTGAAGTGGTTTTGAATTTTCCAATCATTTAATCTGATTATTTCACATATGTCTTGTGTCGAGCCAATACTCTTGATTAGATCGTAGTGTGAGGTGAAGCCTTCTTTAACTAAAGTTAGAATTCCGCTTGCAACTTGCCGGTATTTAGGTAGAAGGTACAGAGTGTAACCTGGGAATTAGTAGTACTTTAGTTTGTCATCCGAAATGTTTGCTTCCATAATTGTGAAAATGTTTACATCATTGGTTTGTAGGATTTTCTGTACATTGATCTTTTTGTCCTGTGACATCCCTCCAACATTCCACTGGAGGATCTAAAGACGTTGTGATTCGCCCTGACGAAGGCGAATTTTCATATAGCTTTTTTTTCAAGCTAATCATAATAAATCAAAGTCAAATCAAATGCCCAGTGATAAACCTTTTTGCCGTACGAAGATACGTTGTCTAGGGTGCACCACGTGGAAGAATGTCTATCGCACACCCCGTGATATATACATTAATGATGCTAAATTATACCTTCACTCCACTCTAGTATTAGTAGTTGAATTTGTATGTAAAATTTTAATTTGCAATCCATTGAACAATTATGGTTGTTATTTTCTACAATTTTTTTTATTTTCTGATGTCGATATTAGTGGTGATAAAAGAGCCACAAATTTTGAATAACGCTTGTGATATATGCGATAACCAAAAGTGGGAACCATGTATTAAAATATCAGGTAATCTATTTCTATTGACACGTATCATTTAGGAAAACTGAATTTTTCGATGAAAGGCGCATCATAATTTGACCAAATAAATTTTCATGGGATTGTTCATTTATGTGTTCTTACCTTTCTCAGTATGTATTCTTTTAAACCCCGGGAAGAAGGTGAGATTCATAGAAGTGTTGCGCTTTATTTACTGTAAGATAAAATACATTGATTATACAAGTTGTTTATTACTTTCAGATAGAGTCATACCGGAGGCATCATTTCCATTCATTCAATTTGAAAAGGGAAGAAATTCTGTAAAACTTGACTTTTCTATCAGTAGAGCGAATTATCAGGGATACGTATTTTTATCTTTAACGTCATCTTTAAGCGTCTATTAGTCACCAAAGTATTGCGAGAAAAGATTAGCATATGATGATGCAATGAGACTAACTTTTCACAGTTAATTGTATGGAGCATTTTATATCAGTTACACAGTTAGATATATGTGGCCTTTCAAAACAACCTAATTTAATATCCTCAGAAGGCCAACGAAAGAAATGCTAAATCTGAATGAGATTTACCACAACGCAGGACAAAAATATCTTGTGAAGGGAAAGAAAATTTAACTCTTACTTCAATTTAAAGTGTGTTAAATGACCAAAGTGTTTATGCCCACTTTATTAAAGTTGGAAAAACATGTGTGGCCAACAAGTCGCCTTCTCTTTTCATTAATTTCCATTGAATTGTAAAATATTCGCTGGCTCCATTAAAGTAGAATTAAATTGAAATCTAATAAGATGTAAATTAACGCAATTGAATAGATCGCTTTTCTTTAGATGAAATGGTCAACTTGTTCACTGGAACGTTTACCAGAATTGGTTTTCTATTATTATTTGACCATGTTCACAAAATATGCAACAAGCAGGTGTGCCACATAAAGAGTTCAGGATTAAAAACAGTACAAAATCTCAATTGGATTCTTTATGAAATTCAATTTGATGAAAATTGCAATAAACGTGTTTGTGTTTCGCGTTAGCGGTAAATAAAATTGGGTAGGCCTCTACATTCATTAAACATTTAAATATTAGAAACAAGGAAGATAATATGGCTTTCTATAATGACTTGGTAAAATAGTCATGGAGTAAGCTTGAATTTATTTGAAAAAAACATCTAATGCATTAATTGTATGAGCGAAAAAGGGTAACTTTATATAATGTGATGTTTATTTCGATGTAGTAATAAGCAAACATTTACAAACTTTTTCACAACCTGTCTGTCAATCAAGTTTATGTTAAGATGCGTTAGAAGAGATAATTTGTATTTGTCTAATAAAAGGAGCATATGATGATACAATCACGAGCGTAATTCTTTTTAAAAATAACGGAGGTAAATTTTTTTTACCAATTTATATTACCAATGTAAACAAAATTGTGACTTTTTATCTGCTTAACAAAAATAATATGGCTCTAAAATTAGTCAAACGACAAATCGATTTTGATGAACATGCGGGATACGATGTTTGAAACCTTGGGATAAAGAGCTTTGCTGACTGCATATAACGAGCTCAATGAAAACTACTATAATTAGGGAATGTTGATTAATATTATACATTGATATCCATTTGTCTTAGGACGCATAGGGTTAAATCTGAATTGAGTGATGTTTGGACTAGGATTAAAGGAAGAAGAACCCAGTGAAATTTTTGATACCGCTTCATGGTATTGTAGCTGGATTATAAGTCAAATCAAAGTTCCACTCATTCTGAGTCATTGCAGTTGAAACTCACAATATCCATTAGATTAACATTTTAGTGGTGCACATGCCTCAAATCCACCCAGGCACTTATCATCAATACTTTCATGTAAGTGTGAAAACACAACCACAAACGCGGTGCCAAACCCTAGTTTAACATCATTTCGAAGATTTAAACCAACAGAAAAATTTTTTTGTAAAACATAAATTTGGTCTTTGAATGCGAATGTGTAATCAAGTGTATTTATTTGAAATGGAAACAGAAATTACTTCACAGGCTTATTAGAAATCGTCTGTCGGATCATTAAATCAAGCTTTAGACGAGTTGCTTATTTACATCACTAAAGAAGGTGTGTGGATTACAAAGAACGTGCATATTGGTAAACCTAAATTCAATGACTTTAAACATGTTATTTAGCAGGTATTCTTGTCTAGAGACATGAATTTTAGGCCATTTTGAAGTTCTGTAAAAAATGCAAGAAACATTTTATTATCAATTTTTGATAAATTATTTTTTCACATTAGACGCATACAAAAAGTTAAAATAAATTAAAATTTCGTTAGTTATCAGCTGATAGAGTGGGGCGACTCGAAACTATGTTGCGTGGTCATATCCATGATGTTAATTCTACAAGCAAATCTGAAATCAGAAAATAAAACAGATAACCAAACTACAATTATGTCGATATGCCGGGAAGTGCGAAAAAGCTCCAGAAATTTTTTTCTTACAGGAAGACGACTGTCTAAGGAAAAAAAACATTTTTGTGCCACCTTTTTTAAAAATAGTAAAAATTAAAATTTCAAAATGGACATAGCCAAGTCCCTACAGAAGACTCTCTTAAAATTTCAAGTAAATCGGTTGGGCAGAATCTGAGAAATCGTGGTTATCCGTTTCAAAAAATAGTTTAAAAAAACGCGTTTAGAGTTTCAAGTCAATTTTTTTGCAGTCTAAGTCATAAAATTATATTTTTAACTTTTATTTGTTTAATCTGTCATTCGTGCTGCAAGCATCAGAACTTTTCCGAACTCGAAAAAACTATTTTTGACGTCTCTGTTTTCTACTCGAGCAGTTCTGGCCTCCTTTGATGCGTTGGATGCTCGTATCTCAAAGCGGTCAATCCGGACGTTGTCTCGACTGAAAGTAAATGCATGCGCTTATGGTCTAGTTTTCACTCCCACAATCGTCATTATCTTCAATATCGGTATAAATCCTTCACACACACAGCAACAAATGTTGAAATTTCAATGATCTGAGACAAGGAATGGAGCGAAAAT
>UZAE01012529.1:0-38328 GCA_900617975.1 Rodentolepis nana | reverse complement strand
GAGGTGTTTTGCACTATAAGATTGCTTTAACTACATTTGAAGAAAGTTCATTTTATTGAGGAGGTTGAGTACAGGTGTTCTAAGTGAATTAGTGTGATGCACTCAGAGGGTAAGAGGTTTTAAATTATCGACCTAATGTTAGCTACATCCATCTGTATGCCGAATCTGGGTTGGTGAGCTATAAGCGTCCCCGTCCGTCAAACCGAATGTCACAGTTTCGGCACAACCCTCCCTCTCCCTCCGACTTTCAGGATTAAATGGCGTATTTAAACATTCAGGAGGGTGAGGTCGTGGGTGTAGGTGACTACTCACCTAAGCTTACACAACTATTATGAAATTGAGATTTCTGAAGCTAAGTCAGGGTTTATTTGTACGGGGAATATGCCACGAAATTGATAACCCTGACATGTTCTACTTATCCTAGCAAGATCTTCTGACCCTGTATGATCTGTTCAGCCGAGGCCCAATCTCTCACTCGCATTGCACATTTGGTGATTCCCTTCCTTTCCTTACAATAATCACAAGTGACCCTCTCCCACTACCACGGAATACTTACGGAAACGGTTTGGCGCTCCTTTCCTTTTGTCCCATGTACGGCCACATGTCTGGCTCATGCAGTTGGAACTAAGATTCCAGTATTGAGGCATTAACAAGCCGGAAAAGATGTTTGAATAGGCCTTTTTCGCTGCATATGTCTTCGACATTGTCGATGGGGCAGCAGAAAAAAATATGCCATGTACTTATTCAAAAGAGCTATTATCAGCCGTCAATCAGTTTCTCAAGAGAAATGTCTTCAACAACTTTTCTCACTGGTCGATTTAGGAGGCAGCTCACTTTCTCGGTGCTTTCAATACATACGCTCCCTTTCCAGTGAAGCCAACCTAGACGACTCAATTTTGAGACAGCTATGGTTAAGATGTCTTCCCACAAATATGCCAACGATTTTCGCCACCAGACATACCGAACCAATCTCGACGAATTAGCTAAAGCAGCTGACAGTATTCAAGACCTTCACGTTCAGGCACGTGATCGTGCAATGCCAACTTCAATGCCCAGGCCTACCACCCCACAACATCCTGAGACATTCTTACACAACCTTGACAGAAAATTGAATTCACCCTGTCGAGATTCGGTTAAGGAGGTATTCTGGTCTAGAGGCATGAATTTTAGGTTATTTTTGAAGTGCTGTAAAAAATAGCAAGCAATATTTTTATTATCAGTTTTTTATATATTATTTATCCACCTTAGAAGCATACAAAAAGTTAAAAAATAAAAAAAATTAATTATTTTTATTTATCAGCTGATTTAGAGGGCGTCCCATAAATATGGTGCATGACCATACCCACGATTTTGGCTCTCCAAGCAATCTAAAATCAAAAAATAAAAAAGATTATCAATCTGTGGGACACGTTATCGCGTTTTGCGTAATCGTATGCCTGCATGTCTGCTCGCCAGGATTGGGAGGTGCGGCCGTACAACTCTGTGTGTACCGACCGTACAAACAGTGACCAATCATCAACCTCTGTTTAACCTAATCCCCCATCCTGATCATGAGTAGCTCCCTGCGAGTCCACACTTTTTCCGCAATACCCGTACTGAATAAGCGTGCTCCGAGCTACACGTCTGTTTCCTTTATAGCTGGGCTATAGCTTAGTTGGTTCTGGGAGTCTAGCTAGATGTTTGAGAATCTGCTATAGAGATTTCTGAGTCGGTAAGGCTTTAATAAAGTAGCAATCCGCTACAAATCTACAAGAATGTCGCTATGTCCTGAACTACGGATAAGTTTTAGCTATATTATTTTACAAAATGGCGACTGTCTAAAGGAAAAAACCATTTTTGAACCACTTTTTTTAACATTCTTCAATTTTTTAAAAATACCAAAAAATAAAATTTTTAAATTGCCGTAGTTCCGGACATAGCCAATTCCCTAAAGAAGGCGGTTAAAATTTCAAGTAAATCGGTTCTGCAGAATCTGAGAAATCGTGGGTATCAGATTCAAAAAACAGTTTTAAGAAAAACGCGTTTAAAGTTTCAAGAAAAATTTTTTGCAGTCTAAGTCATAAAATTATATATTTAACTTACACCTATTCAATCTACCATTCCTGCTGCGTACATCGGACCTTCCTCGACTTTGAAAAAATTATTTTCGGCGTCTCTGTTTTCTATACGAACTGAAGAATCGAAATGCAAAATACGAGGCTACTGAGGTTTGAAAAACGTGTCAGAGGCCTAATAGAGGTCAAATCGCATCGCAAAATGCCGGAAAATGCTCTGACGAAGACAAAGATATTTCTGCAGCAAACTGTTTCTTTCCCGAAGCAAAATACTCTTGTCAAGATGAAAGTCACAAGAATGTATAAGAGGACGCAGCTTGAATATCACAGGAGACAAAGAGCACGTCTCGAGGCATACACGCCAAATTTACAAGAAACTGTCAGGGTGATGGGGCCGCATCTCCTTTCCCCCACCTTCCCCACCCCCCTCACACCCACCCCAAATACTCGTGTCAAAAGGGGCCCATGTTTAATTTATTCACCTACGCAAATCTACTCACCACTGTAGTAGTTAAGCCGTAGATGACGAACTTCGGGGGCTAATAATTGGTCATGTAAACAGTGTCAACAGGATTCAGCCCACAGACACATCTCAGGGAGAGGTCACCAATTGTTTTCGGCTAATCTTTACAAAAACACCAAGGTCGGATTTGGATTGTAAAAGACTCCAAAAGTGGACATTTTGACCAAACCTCTTTGACAGAATTCCAATTTAATTGTCTTGCCAATGTTTTAATCTAAGAAATCGCATAGTTACCAGCCCCATTTTGTTTGTAATAGACTGCAAAAGTAGACAATTAGGAGCAAAGATTATTCACATCAAAATAAGTATAAGATAGTGTCAGACATAGATAAAATAAGTTTCCACAATGCCACTTATCGAGTTCATTAGAATTATCATCTGGAACCACAACCCCAATTGATTTAATGCGTCTTCACAGCAGCGTCTACATTATGCAACTGGTAGTAGAGGCCTTTCATAGCCATCAAACCTTCCGGCGAACCAATCTCACACTCTTGACCTTCTTGAAGCACCACAATAACATCACAATTCTCAACTGTTGTTAGACGATGGGCCACTACGAGGGATGTTCGACCACCCTTTGCCATTGCCTCGTCCAATGCAGCTTGGACTACTCTCTCCGATTCGTTATCCAGAGCAGACGTGGCCTCATCGAGTAGAAGTAAGGTCGGTTTCCGAACTAGAGCACGAGCGATTGCAATTCTTTGTTTTTGACCACCTGACAATTGGGATCCTCTAGCACCCACAGGTGTTTCATAACCCTATTGCCAAATCGTACAAGGAAGAATTAGGTAAAATACAAGTTATACAATAAAATGGGTAGGGGTGTTGGGGAAAGAAGGAATTATTTCATCAAAAATAAATCACATATAACCCAAAACAAAACTCTCTCACTCCTTGCCAATCCAACCAACATGAAGAAATAAATAGTTGTCACGAAAGAATATGTATACCAATACGGTATGATATGAGGATTTAATAAATGCGAAATTTCCGTTTAGCCTGTACGCAGTGTAGGAAATTGTCTGAACCTGATTGGTGGGGTTTTTCTTCGTGTTTTATGTTAATCCTCAGTACGACATGTTTATTGAACTTTGCAATAATTTAATTTTCAATTTCAGAGTTCGATCCCTTTTGTCCTACTGATTCTACAGTTCACTGTATACGAATTCGCGTACACTTTGAATCTATGCTTCTATGTCAAATACTTATCAAATATTCCAAGAAGTTGTGATTTCCAAAACCACTTATTGCCTAATCAGTAGATTTGTTCCCACCTTTTGAACCTGCAGGGTGTTCCCCACCTTCGCCACTCAAACTCATTGTTTCATCAGTCCGTGGAATGTGTGAACTTCCCGTGTTAGTGACAAATATAAGCATGTCTACTCCTCTCACGTCAACCCCTTCAAGCAGTAGAGTTTGAAGCTTTTCCAATGGGATCTGAAGCACTTGTAAACCTTTTACAATCCCAAGGATCAACATTGTTCACCTCTCCCATTCATCTCCCAATTTATATAATTGAAGTGAATCTTGCCTGTGGTAGAGTCTCCACGAATCCATGAACATTGGCCTCCTTAGCCGCTGCCATTATTTCCTCCATTGGTATTTCTCGGGAGTTGTCGCCGTAGGCTATGTTTTCACGAATTGTCAAATCAAATAGATTTGGCTCTTGTGAAACTATGCCAATTTGCTGACGAATCCAATTGGGAGCCACTTTCCGAATATCATGTCCATTCATAAAGATCCCACTCTTTGGACCGTGGTTACTAACATCGTAAAGTCGTTGAACCAGTTGAAGAATTGTCGATTTTCCGCATCCAGATGCACCCACAAGTGCTACGGAATTGCCAGGATTCAAGGAGTAGTTGAACTTCTGGAAGAGAAACGACAATAAGCTCAACTACATCAGTCGAGTTCCAAATTTTTAAATCATGAAGTTTTGGCAAAACAAATCCTCCCTTCACAGGTCACAGAAGGGGGGAGGGGACTTACGCCACGTATTCGAGTCAACACACATGGAAAACCATCGTAATTCACTTGCCAATTACCCTATGCTCTTAGTGGAATGTCAATACCATAACACCTATAATAGATCTCATTGTTCATATTTACCGAATGCAGACACTCCATTTGACTGTCATTTTGCCATTTAGTTGTCGGAAAGATGGTTCATCGGGACATTCAGGTGCTATCGAAATAGAGCACTGTAACATTACACTAACTGACCACTGACGTATAAGTATGAACTCAACTAATTCTAAATCAAGTTAAATTGTTTCGAAAACAGAAAAATTCTACCAACACATTCATAATTACGAAAATAAAATTTTTATTTTATTTTGGACTTTCTCATTTCAAACAGAATTTTTTAATATTAAATTACTTCATATTCTGTCATAAAACCTCGTATAGTAAACACAATTAACTGGTAAAATGGGTGCAATTAGTTTTGCCTAGAACCTTACTCTGAGAACTTTGACTTGCTTTCGTGTTGGATACTTGAAGTAGACATTCTTGAAGACTATGTTTCCACTCAAAGGTTGGTCTGGGAATATACCTTCGTTAACATCAAGTTTCGTCTTTCTATCCATTGTCGCAAACACAGAAGTAATCTTGTTAGATGCCTTCCTGAACTCTGGAGCCAATGCGGCTATTCGAGTTATACCTTGAGCGCCAAAGTTGAATGCTGAGAAGGTTCTCAAAGTGAAGAGAAGAAACAGTTTAAATAGCAAGTCTTTCGAGGGGCTAATGTGGTCAACAATGAATTCAAGTTACCGAAATACGGATAAGACATCGAGGACACCTTGGTTGAGTAATACCGAACCAACATAGAAGGACGCGGCCGTTTGGAAGTAACTCAATCCATTGGCTGCTCCATGAACCAGACCATATAAGGCAGCATCCTTCACACGCTCACTTATTTAAAACAATAAATTTGATAATTAGAGCTAAAAAAAGAGACGAACAGATTTTCATAAACTTACGAGGTAGCACGATCTGATTGTTCTAAAAATTTACCGTAGAAGTAGTCCTCTAGACCAAATGCAAAGACAGTTTTCTGAGCAGCAAGGGCCTCTTGTGCAACCTGCGAGCCTGCGACTTCTCTGATGTTCATCACAGATCTCTTGTTTATCATCTAGAGAATGCAGAAAGACAAATAGTGGATAAACAATTTTGACAAAATGAGGTGATTTCACATCATTATACCACCTGCAAAGCGCTGCTCGCCACAATTATGGGAAGGAAGCAGAAATTCACAAGAGCAAGTTGCCAGCTGTACATGAATACAATGACAGTCGATGCGATGATCAAACAGGCAGACTCCATAATGGTGCCCAGTTGGGCACCTGTCACAGCTTCCAAACTCGACACTTCTGTGGCCAAACGAGCTGTGAGTACACCTGGTTGGTTCGCCACTTCATCAAACCATCCTGGTTCCTGCTCAATCATTGCATTGAATAGCAAACCTCTAGTTCTTTGAGTCAACTTCGCCCCCGCCCAACCCAGTGTCAAATTCTGTTCGAAAGAGGCTTTAACCAACAAACCAAGCAGGATGTAAGACAAATCGTAATACAACTCCTCTTACCGCTACAAGTTGTGTTAACAGGCGTAACAAGCCAAGAAGGGCTATCATACAGGCTATCAGTATTGTTCTCCTCATTCTCTCATTAGGGTCTTGCAGGGTAAAAGACTACAAAGTATTCAATCAGACGTAAAATAGAAATATGTGAAATAATTTTAAAACGATTTTTCACTTCAAAAACTTCGGAGTAAAGTAGAGTGAACGCAGGTTGAATGACACCCGATAAGAGAGATACGAATAGTCCAAAGAAGAATATAGGAAATTCGGGTTTGTTCAGAAGAAATGCTCGTAAAAGAACGTTTTTCTACATTGAAAAGATGAATATTTTAAAACCCTTTATAATCTCAATGTAAGTTCAATACAATTTTTATGACAAACTTGTGTTGAAACGGCCAGAAATGAAGCATTTGTGCTATTTGTGGCCATGCTCTCACTCTCCGCATCTCCAGCAGTTCTCTTCCATACATTCTCCAACTTTGAAGCTTTAGACGAAGTACTTTTTTCAGCGTCATCATTGTCTGATTCCGGTTCACTATCTGAATACTCCTCATTCTTCTTCTTGGCCTAGCAAGATAAAATACATACTAAATTTACCTCATACGCACAAATTAATTTTAATCGTACACAATTAATGGAACTCACCTGCAAAGACAGCATGTGAGCATAGATTCCATTGTGTCGTACAAGTTCATCGTGTGTTCCCGACTCCTTGATTTCACCCTTATCAACGACAAGAATCCTATCGGCATTTCTTACGGTTGTGAGACGATGGGCAACCATGATGACAGTCCGACCAACTCCAGCCTTATCTAAAGCAGATTGCACGGCTCGTTCTGAGTGCGTATCCAAGGCAGATGTTGCTTCGTCTAGGAGGAGTATTCGAGGATTCCGAAGTAGTGCTCGAGCTATGGTTAAACGCTGTTTCTGACCTCCGGACATACCACCTCCTCCCTCACCGATCATTGTATCATAAGCCTATGACAAAATTCAAATCACGTTGCCTACATATCCTCATGGACGTGATAAGATACAACTACTCCGAAGAGAAATCAATTGAAATCAATATTTCCCTGTAAACTATGCCTATTGTGGCAAGTTGTGTTGTTAATGCGCATGCCAGTTCAAATTTTATCAGAATATCATCTCTTAAAAGGTAAATTCTCGTGATTAACACAATTTCGATCAAGTTTCATTCAACATTATTTCCAAGTAATTTTACTTTACTAACTAATTAAAACCATTATGAGGTAATATAAAACACGATTTAAACAAAAAAGAGGTCGTTTTAAAACTTATTTCTCCCATCTTCACATTCAGAATTCTTTTCAAACAACTCATGTCCAAATCCAATTCGAGGCTTACCATCTGAATGCTTATGCCACAAAAAAAGGCCAATTTAAAAATGTGGAACCCACGTCACCCCAACTTACATCTTGCAATTTGAGTATGAAATTGTGAGCATCGGCCATCTTTGCTGCCTCTTCTATCTCCTCGAGAGTTGCACCCTGGTTTCCAAGTTCAATGTTCTCTTTTACTGTTGCGGCAAAGAGAAGTGGTTCCTGTGAAACAACACCAAACTGGCGTCTCATCCATTTGAGATCCAGCTCACGTATATCATGACCATCAATCAACACCTTGAGAAAAAAACCCAGTATCAAAATTTTAAAAAAAACAATAAAAATAAAAAGAACTTCAAATTCACACTGCTATGACAATTAATGCTGGAAGTACTTCTGAATTATGTTATCTACAACGTTTTAAGTGAAAGCATATATATATTTACTAACTATAACTATATTACTAATCTAAATCTGAAGTATTTTCAATTTAATTTAATAAATCTGTAACCTATATTTAACTTTACATCATCATTATCCCCAGCACTAATAATTGCTTTAATATGAAATTAGATTATTATTAATCCAAGATCACCTTCATTGTTAAGGCAGAAAAATGCTCAACTTCAATAAATGACACAATGAATTGTCTTTTCTAATGCATTCTGCTAATTGGAATTGAATGTTTGCTTACCTGACCTTCGATTGGATCGTAGAAACGCTGAAGCAGTTGAATGACTGTGCTCTTACCTGAACCACTTGGACCCACAATGGCAACTGTTTGACCCGCTTTAATCGTCATGTTGAAGTTTTTCAGCGTCTACAATCGTAATATTTATCACCGTCGCCAATGAAACAATGGTATTTGAAGCAGTCAAGCGAATCAACTTCAACGTGGTCTTAAATAGGTCAATAGTAAAAGAGTCAGATTAAACTAAGCTTAGATAATGACCTCTGGTTTCAATAGACAGTTATCACCCCAACGGCACTTTGAAGTGAAATAAACAGGAGTTTGCCCTCAAGCACTTTATAATTGAGTTATTGTAATTTCAATGAGCAAGAGTAGACAAATATCTGAATACAAGTTCACCTATCGACGGGCGCTTATATCATTAGTCATGAAGATTTCTTTTGACCTATGTGTCTGTCGATACAAATTCTATAGCTGTACCTGAGATTATTCCACTTTGGTAAAAATTAAAAAAGATGGATAGATAACAAACGTATACCCACCACAACATCAGGTCGCATTGGATAAGCAAAAGAGACATTTCTGAATTCGATATCACCCTTCATGGAGTCTGGTTCAAGGCCCGGTTCATTTTTGTCGATTTCGGGAACCTGAAAGTCAGACTCACAGGTTATCATATGAACTTCGTTACTCCATATCATCTCTATATTCCAGCTTCAATACTTACACGTTCAATAATGTAGAAGGTGTTTTTCGCAGCAGCTTTTGCTCGAGTGAAATAAGAAAATTCTGGCAGAACCAAACCAATAGCAACACTACCATAAATAAATGACAGTATAACCTATATGATTTGCAAAAAATTAGATAAACATGAACACATTATTATAAATATAACCATGATATACAACTGCTTAACTTACTGATACAATAGTGCCACCGTCAATGTAATTGCCATTTTCTAAACTTTCCTTCACACTAAACCAAAATGTTAGACCAGCAGCCGCAAAAATGGACCCTCCGACCATTCCAATCCCTACAGAAAATAATCAAACAATGATTGTTCAGAATTCAATGCAACATACCAAATCCAAGCATTGTATTCTTCAAGAATGAAACCTTGGCAGCTGCGCCCAGTTGTGATGAGTATCGAACCTTCTCCTTCTCTTGTCCAATAAATGCAAACACCGTTTTAATCGCATTGAAAACTTCACTCGCAACATTATTGGCTTTAGAGTAGGCCTTTTGTTCCTTCATTGCAAAGGTACTCATCGTGTAACCCATGACAGTGAAAGCAATTACAATAATGGGAGCTGAACTAAGGCCCACCAATGCGATTTTCCAATTATTAGTGAAAGCGCTGGCATAACACGATATAAACATGGCAAAATTTTGAACGAATCGACCCAATCTTTCACCAATACCAGTTTCAATCGAATCCACGTCCGCAGTGAGTTTGGTGATAATATCACCAAGTGCCTGATGATCAAACCAAGGAACGTCTTGTCGAAGCAATTGCTAAAACACAAAGAAGATTTTTCATAAGACGAACAAATGACGTTATAAGGTCTAGTAGTTAAGAGACTGCTTACCTTGAAGAGTTTCAGCCTAATACGTCTACTCTGTCGTCTAGCAGAAAGACTGAAGAAGAACATTTCGATGAAAGCTAGAACCATTGTAACAGCTCCCAAAAGACAAAACCATCCAACCATTTCGCGCATTCTAGCCAAATCAACACTCGTGTCTGATGTCAAGAGATTTACCACTTCTTTGAAAATGATCAAATTGACAGGAAATGAGCAACCGACTACCAGAGCGAGAATAAAGCCAATAATAAGCATGATTTTGTCCTTTATGTCGGAGTACCGAAACTAGTTTCACTCGTTAAATTTAGTTAAAAATTACCAGGTGGAAGAATAGCACTTTTTCTGATTCATCGATGGTGATGTCACCAAAGGAAACATCTTCTCCCTAAAATAATATGAAAAAGAAATAAGACGAAATAGATCACGCAAATAAACCATCGTCAAATATTTAAACCGAAAATGCATTGATGGAAATATGTGGGAAAACGAAAAATTGTGTGCTTATTTGAATTCATAAATTTCAATTTGGTTGAATTAATGGGAAATACTTCATGTAAACATAAATGATAGTGTTTAAACTTTAATCTGTGATACAATTCAACTTACTTCTTTGCTTTCACTGAATTCGTCTTTGACTCCTTTTTCTTCTTTACTGTGTCTCTTCAAACACATTTCTTCTACCTTAAATTCTTGTTTGTCCTTCAGATAAATAATCGCTGGTTACTTAAACAAAACATTCCAAATTAGTTCCAACAACTTATTCTAATGTTGGATTACTTCCTCTATTTATTGAAACATTAGAAATCATAGGAATTTTTAATAATTAACTGTCCATGATCGCTATTACTTTTCACTTTGTAAATCAGTAAAAATGGTAAGCTCTATATGAAGATGATCCTGTTAGCTTAATAGTACAATATTTTCAGTAAAGTTCTTTCAATTTCTTTTGAATAATGAAAAGCTTTAGGTGTAATTATTTAATTAAGAAACGTCATTGCTATTCATGAAGCTGTCATTAATGAAAATTGTTCTAAATATATGAATTTCTGGCTTGAAAAATTTGGGAATAGAACATACCTTTGAGCCCTTAATAAGTCTTTATTGAGTTCTTGCATTAATAACTACTTGCGTTGCTAGCCAGGTAATAACATTCTTGAAAGTACTCTTCCTGTTCTTTATTTTAAAACATTTTAAAAAATCCCACAAGTAAAATTTGTGTGTTACAGTAGTACTGTCGACTTTATCTTTAATTTCATTGTCGACGAATTATAGTTGTAGTTAATGCAAATCAATTTTATAAAATCTGATCGTCGTTTTTGATAACCAACAGAGTCGATTAAATCCTATCTCTTTATTCGTAACTTTACTTTTAAAAATATTAATTAATTATGAAGTATTTGCCATAACTAGACATTCCGTCGTGCATGCATCTGATTTAGGCTTAAGAGAAACGATTTTCTCATTGCACATTTATTCGATGCATACATTTTGCGTATTTAAATGCATTTTCAAAAATAATTCATAGACTTATACCCTGTTGATTTTAATTATGTGTTCGATCATATATACCTATATTTAATCAATTCCATTTGCTCTTATTGTTGACATAATTAAAGTTAAAAATAAACCATGAAATCTCTAGATACACCTCCGAACAAATAGGTTTTTAAGGGTCTATCGAAACAAATTTTATTTAATTTTTTATATAAACTAAAATCATTTCATTTGATGACGTACTAATTTGCATCTCACCTTTTCTGACGACTACCATTCTCTTCACTTCGTACACTTTTCCAAATTCACTTCATCCAGTTACCCTAAACACTGATAATAGAACGAAATTCGGATTACTCAAAGAAAAGTTCATCAATAAAATAATTTCAAATACCCTATCATCAAGTGCTTTGCAAGATGAATGAAGAAATTGTTATGTGAATATTATCAAATGAAAGGGTTTTTAACATTTAGTAGTGTTATAATGGATAGAAATCGGACCAATATGTAATGACAAAATGAGTAATTAGGGTGTCGCATTGCAAATAGTCATAGATCCGTCATTAATAGGATTTCTTATTGAAAACCACCTACTCAACTGCTACACTGAATGTGCGAAAGTTATTCACAGATGCTTGGAAAACACTGCAGTATAAATCACTCCAGGTTTTATTTTCACAAAATTTGTGGTATAAATTAATTTAAAATTCATTTTCAAGTTAGTATTATGAGCTGACTAAACCGTCGGTCCAATTGCCTTCCAAATTGAATAAATTATGTTCGAATAATTGAGAACACAGAAGGTCTAGTGAGGTGAAAGCTTTTGTCTGAAATAGACTTGATTATTTTACGTGCATTAATGTTGCCTCACACGATTAGCTGAAGGTTTCTGCTTGCACGCCTACACTAGCTCGGAATGCCACTCTATCAAAACATTCTTGATCACCATCACTACCACAGTCGCACTTTCCAAAATGATATACTGATAGACCACCATTGTTGTTCTTAGCACCGTTTTACATCCCAAACATTTCCAAACAACATTTGCCAAGTAATACGTGTCTTTCACTTCTGTTTCCTTCTTTCAATTTGTCAGAAATATCCTTTTGGAATAGTGAAATAAATCCAATCATTTTTCTTTTATAATTGCTGAGACCTCTCGACCAATCAATAATCAACTTAATGATTGAGTTCTTTGCCAATGAAATCATTATCAACAAAACCTCAATCAACTCATTCCACGTCTTGCGTTCTCTGTCCACAATTTTGTTGATGTGGTCTAGCTAACCTCGGCAGACTTTCCATGGCAGCGTATTTTCCCATGGCGACTTAGTCAAGACTTCTCTGTGTAACAATTGGCTTTAGGTTACCATACTAATCAAGATATTTAAATTTAAAAACACGGGCAAGCGAAATCCTTTATTTTAATTTCTTTTCTGAGATATTTTGAGAAAAAATCAATGTGGTTTCAGACAACTTCAAGAAACCGCATTTCTAGTCAAATACCGTGCAAAAAACAAACAGAAGTGAGTAGCTTCTTGGATTGGATTTCTTTAGTTCGCGGCGGCATCAACATTATGCAGGGTGTAGAATACTCCTTTAGAGGCCATCAGAGTAGAAGGACTTCCATGCTCTACTCGTCGACCGTCCTGAAGGACTACAATCACATCACAATTTTCCACGCTAGTTAGACGGTGAGCAACAACCAAACACGTTCGATCACCTTTCTTCATGGCCTCATCCAATGCAGCTTGAACTATTCGCTCAGATTCATTGTCCAGGGCAGAAGTGGCTTCATCCAGGATAAGGAGTTTCGGTTTCCGTACCAGAGCCCTCGCAATTGCAATTCGCTGTTTCTGACCTCCGGAGAGTTGAGAACCTCTGGCACCAACTGATGTATTATAACCCTACAAGGCCAAATGGTGAATGAAAGCTTGAGGCAATGCAGGGATGCTCAACACATGTGCAATTATGGGCTAAGGTGGACCTACTACTTGCTATTTCTTCACAGATTCTGTGAAAATTAACTGTGGCCAAGATAGTTAGTGGCAAACCACCTAATTAATATAAAGTAGACTTTCAACAATCAAGAGGTTTACTACTACATTAGAAGTTAGGTCCATTTTTATTGGCATCGTATCTAATGCCTAGTCTGGAATACTACTCCACTAACACGACAACTACAACTACAACTAATTCTACTACTACAACTATTGACGCGCTAATTAAGAATTAGTCACAAGACAACAAGGAGAAGTGAAACCAGGAGCAGACAGGGTCACTCATTGCATTGGTACGATTCCATTAACTCTCACTCATAAGATATGTACTATCATCAGTGGCTTTATAAAAATTGCAAGAAATTGTATGAAATCAATAAATCATAATGAAAAGGCAAAATGTCTTGAATAATTCAATGAGGAAATGAAAGTGACTTATGTTAACAGTAATAATTACACTCTATGATTGAGCATAAACGAAAGTGGTTTAAAAACATCAAAATACCAATCGAAGATAATTGGTGCCAAACAACTCTGGAAACACTACAATTTGGACAAAGTAGTGTGGGCTTGGCAAATTCCATAAATATACAATACCCCACATCTCTAATAATAATCATTACCATAAATTATTTATGAAAGCCAGATATTTGCTTATCAAATCATCACTCTCACATCAGGAAGGGCTTCAATGAAGTTATGTGCATTGGCTTCCTTTGCAGCATTCATTATTTCCTCCATGGAGAGTTCCCTTGAGTTGTCTCCGTAGGCTATGTTCTCCTTGATGCTCAATTCGAAAAGGTTCGGCTCTTGTGACACTACGCCTATACTCTGACGAATCCAATTGGGAGCCAGTTTGCGCAAATTGCGTCCATTAATGAATATCCCACTTTCAGTGCCGTGATTGGACACATCGTAGAAGCGTTGGACCAATTGGAGGAGAGTCGACTTGCCGCAACCAGATTGGCCAACCAGTGCCACGGACTGACCAGCATCCACCTTGTGAGTAAAGCCCTAGAGATGGAAGTCAACTGTAAACAACCTTCTACTCAAGTGCATCTAGTGGCCGCCTTACAACCCTCGAGGTACATACCTTCAGAACTTTCACGTTAGCACGAGTAGGATAACTGAAGTAAATTTTGCGGAAGTCAACACAGCCATCGAAAGGTTCGCTCGGAAATTCACCCTCATTTGGATCCGAAAGAGTTTTTCGATCAAGGGTGGCAAATACGAGCTTGACATTATGAGAAGCTTTCCTGAATTCGGGAACCATAGCAGAAATTCGACCCAAACCTTGACTACCGAAATTGAAAGCCGAAAATGATCTAAACCAGAATCGCATTGATTTGAGAATATCTCCACGAGATATTATTAAGGACTACTTAAGAAGAAGTCAGTGTGTTGGAGGAAAGTAGTTGAGTAAATTTACCTGAAAAGGCCGAGAACATCGAGTTGATTTTTTTCAATCAAAACAGCACCAACGTAGAATGAGCACGCAGACTGAAAAATTGGTAAAGACTGTGCCACAGCGTTGACCAGTCCATAGAGTAAAGCATCTTTGAGATTCTCCCTTTAAAATACAGTCAACAGAACACGGAATTAATTTTTATTAAAAGCATTTATTTTGTTTGCTTTGCATCAATTTATTGTGCCTTGCTTGTGTCCAGAGGTGTTTTGCACTATAAGATTGCTTTAACTACATTTGAGGAAAGTTCATTTTATTGAGGAGGTTGAGTACCGGTGTTCTAAATGAATTAGTGTGATGCACTCAGTGGGTAAGAGGGTTTAAATTAATGACCTAACTTTGAAGAAACAAAATTCATGCCCACTTTACTTAATAAACTGACTATTTTAATCATAATTCGTCTTTGTTAGACAAAACAGTAGATTTTAATGACCAACGGAAATTTTAATAATACAATTTTTATAAAGTGAATGAAACCTAATCATATCATCAAAATTTACTAAACATAGATTTGTAAAAGTCCATAAAAATACTCCAATGATTCACCTTTAATTTCCATTCAATTTAGTTGCTTTCAGGTGGTAAAGGTAGCCATTTAACCTTTAACGCTGGTTTCCAGGTGCCATGACAGCCCCCAAACTCAGTGATCGCTGACTTGAAATCCCACTTAGTTGCCTCCATTTCTACTCTACCTCGTTGTGGCGAATTTTTCCGTTTTTTAATCATTTACTTCTTTCAATGATAAAAATGGCTAAGGTACTCTCTGTTTAGGTAATGCAGACACCTATTTAAGCATAATTCGGATGTCAAGCATAAATTTCATTCTGCTGTTGAACGAATAAAGAACATTCAGACTCCTAATATTTATTTATATCAAATTGCAGGCGTCTTAATGGTTATCATTAGCCCTTTAGTTGACTTCAGGCTTCACAGAGGGGAAGGAACATCAAAGTGAAAATAGTCGAGAGGAGGGGGGGGGGGGGAGAACAGAAGAGTGTTTCAAAGACGAAGGTTGAAAATTTAGAAAAAACATGATGTAGTACTGTGGAAGTGGTCAAATATGTCATACAGTGGGGTCATGGTAGTTTGAAGTTAACTGCCGGTTAATAGACTGTCGTTTGAGTATACGTTGCCCAGGGTGCACCACGTGGAGGTAAGTCTATCGCACACCTCGACCCCTAATATATGCCTTTGTTGCATAAATCAAACTTTAATACCTAAACACCTAATTTTTGGCCCTAGTTGCAACCATACCGACCACCAACCCGAGTCAATTGATACGACGTTGGCAGAGTTAATGGGAATCACAATTCAATCATTTTACTTTCATCAAAGAAACGAAATATCTCATACTCACCTGGGAGCTGCCGCGGATCGTTCTTTGAAAGTTTGGAAGAAGTGTTCTTCTAGCCCGAAACTTGTCACCGTTCGCTCTGCAGTTAGGGCTTCTTGAACCACCTGGGAACCCCGAACTTCTTTTGCACCAACTCCAAGTCTCATAAAACTCATCTAAGAAGCCATAATTGGGGGAGGTATTTCTAAGCCATTTACAAATACAGAAAGAAGGTGTTGAAACTACCTGAAGAGCCACGGCCACAACGAGAATAGGAGTAAAGCAGAGGTTGACGAGAGAGATAGCCCAACTATAAATAAAACCAACTACAAGGCACGCAATTATCAGACTAATAGCTTCCGCCAATGTCCCAAGTTGGAGACCAGTCACCGTCTCCAGGGCCGATACCTCCGTGGCTAGACGAGCTGTTAAGATACCAGGACTGTTCTCTACTCGATCAAACCACCCGATTTCCTGTAATTAGAAGAAAACAATCTTTATCTATCCCATTCCACCTCTCCACCCCCCCCCCTCAACATAGAATTAGTCTGAAAATCAAAATCGTGGATTGCTTACCTGATCAACCATTGCCTGAAATAGAAGAGATCTGGTTCGTTTTGTAAGTTGGGCTCCTGCGTAACCCAGTGCACAACTCTACAAGCACAAAATGAAGACGGAAAATTTTATGAAAGACGTAAAATTCAGCTTTCACATAGTTAATAATGTTAACTTTATTACTGATATCCAACAATGCCGCATTTCTGTGTTAGATACAAGTGTTGAAATGTAATTGTAACTTTTTAAAATCAGTAGAAAATATAATGATCCCACTTTACTTAATACGAATCCATTTCACGCAAATTAATTGCTTATGTCCAATTGATGGAAAACGTTTCCTTACCTGTTACTCACCGGAGCACTTCAATGCTCATAATGTCATCTTAAGCTCTGCAAATCTACCATTTGTGTTTGATGGTGGTAGTGAATAACTGCAGGGGTAGGAGTTCAGATTGGTGAAGAGAAAAACTTCGAACTCTCTTGCGAAACTCATGACCATGGTTCCTTTAATAAATTCTAGACCAATTGGAGAAAATGTGAGCAATTACTTAAGCATAATTCCAAATTCATGTTATGTCCGTTCCGCTAATGCCACACTTTCTAACATAATTAAACTCCAAAAGTATTGAACTGTTAAAATGGGACATTACTTCTCAACCATCCTGTTGATCAAGAACTTAGGCAGAAATGTACCATCCCCCCCCCCTCAACGTTCCCACCTCAATCACAATAGTGCCTTGTGAGTGTGTGTGTGTGTGTGTGTGTGTGTGTTTAGGAGATTGTGGCCACACAAAACGGTACAACCTGACGAGAAACCGAAATCTCTTTGCTTAGGTTTGAAAAGTAGTACCATCAGATCAATAGTTGCAAAAATAGATCTACCGATAGGAAGACAGCGAGAAACCGAGCGAATCCCAATAAAGCCATCATTCCCGAATAGAATGACGTCAGATCCAGCATTTCTTGCAATGTTGTGGCTTTGGAGAAGATCTACAAGATGATTAATATTGGTGAATATTATGGCTTTCGTAAATTTTAAATACACGATTTATGTATCTGCGTTGTTTTGGCTTACATCAAACATTGCAGAATATAGTAGGGCAAATCCAGGCTGACTAAGACCAGCAATCAAGGAAAAGAAGAGCCCAATGAAGAGGTATGGATACTCTGGACGGTTCAATTTCAGAGCTCGCCACATTTGATTTTTCTGAAAGCATCAAAGTGAAATTGAAGTAACCCGAGTCTCAACATGCAAATTTTTGATTAAATATGCGCATCTTTTACCATCTTCTTTGTCTTAGCGGTTCCAGACATTTCAGTCATAGCCTCAAGATAGTTCTGAGCATCAGAGAAACGGCTTGTAACTGACCAGAGACTTTTTTTACGTAACTCATCGGTGGAAAATTTATAGTGATGACCATATTCCTCAGCATCAGCACCAGTTTGACCTATGTTGTCCTCGGTGTCACTCTCATCCTCCGCTGCTTCAGATTTAATACCAGATTTGGACTTGAAATGAAGAAAAATGCTCACACTTCAATCCAAAATATGCATGGAAATGTCAATTTAGATAAGACACAACATCTAATAGCGCAGGTTACATTTTTTGCGATTCGATTCGATTCGTGCACAAGAACCCCTTGTTCTCAAGTTATGCTGACTTTCTACTTAAGCTCAGTGGAATGAAGATTTTGCACTTGCTAATGGTTTTATTGATGGGTGACCTACTTATTATTCAAACTTGTTTTAATTGGCTTGACAGCAGATGAAAGTTCATTTTTCAAACTACGATAAATAAGATGATCCCACTGTTTCATTATCCAATATTCATTATCCCACCTCCAAGTGGTGCACACTGGGCAACGTATGCTCATACGGCAAAAAAGTCTATTAACTGGCAGTTGACTTCTCACTTCAAACTTTTTCACAGTACTCACATCACCTTTGTTCTACCTTTGNCCCTCTTTTGTCCCCCCCCCCCCCCTCTCGATTTTTTTTCAATTTTATGTTCCTTCCCCTCTGTGAAGCCCGAAGTCAACTAAAGGGCTAATGATAACCATCAAGACGCCTGCCATTTGATATAAATAAGTAAATATTCATTATCCCTAGACAAATTTAATAAAATCAAACATATTTTTACATGAGGTGTTGTCGAAAGCATCTTCGCATAGACCCCATTAAGAGCCAGGAGTTCCTCATGAGTGCCACTCTCCTGCACTTTACCTCTATCCATTACAATGATTAAGTCAGCATCTCGAACAGTGGTGAGTCGATGAGCCACCATCACGACAGATCTTCCACTTCGAGCCCGATCTAGAGCTCTCTGAACAGTTTTCTCCGAGCGTGTGTCCAACGCAGAAGTGGCCTCATCTAGGAGGAGAATTTTCGGATTGCGGATCAGAGCTCGTGCGATTGCGATGCGCTGTTTCTGACCTCCAGACATACCTCCACCACCCTCGCCAATGACGGTATCGTAGGCCTATTTCGTGAAGAGAAAGAAATTCACTTATCCATTTCTAATAATGCTGAACTTTGACAAGGGTGTATTGGGAAAATATTTTATGATGATAATGATTAATACTACTGAAATTGGGAATATGATGAAGAAATTCTGTAGTCACCCGGAAAAAAAACTAAATGCGAACGCATGTACACCAATTCGTCAGTTTCCCTATGACTTCCTCGCCCATTCTCGCATTCTGCCTTTATAACAAATCAAACTACTTAGCACTCCTTCAAATAACTGGAAGAAAATATAGCCGTCCCAGGAAACAGCAAACATCACCTCGACGGCTACTGAATCTGCATTTCATTCTACAAATTATATTTAACACATTGAATGATCTCCATGTATGTTGACTGTCTATTAATGTTCTCAGATAAGCAAACTGCTAAACCACAGTTTCGTTCTTGCGTGTATAGCGCATGTACACTCAATATCTCTTCATATTTCTAACTCTGAGGCTGATAGTCAATCGGCTGTGAGGTAGATGCTCTCCATTACCATATTTTACTAGTTAATAGTCAAGAGCTCCAAGCTAAAGATTCTGCCTACTCTTCGAGACTTCTGGCTCATGTTAAGGACTAGAAGGAAAAAGCCGTGTGTGACAAGGATATTCCAATTTTCTAATATTTGAGAATAACAGGCATTGACTTCCATACCTGTGGAAGTTTAAGAATAAAGTCATGTGCATCAGCTAATTTTGCGGCTTCGATAATCTCTTCTTGCGTTGCACCTGGACGTCCAAGTAATATATTCTCGGAGATGGTTCCAGAGAAAAGCACTGGCTCTTGTTGAACTACACCAATTTGCTGACGGAACCATTTCAAATCCAGAGTTTTGATGTCTCGTCCGTCTATCAAAATCTAGTGGGAAAAAATGACAGCGTTGTGACCCTTCTTTGCACCACAATAAGATTGATCTTACCTGGCCCTTGATGCAGTCGTAAAAACGCTGAATCAGCTGTATAGTAGTACTTTTACCAGAACCACTTGGACCAACGATGGCAACGGTCTTGCCTTGCTGAATTTCAATGTTAAGTTTGCTCACAGTCTGAAATGAAATACATTGACCACTTTGCTTACCAGGAGTATAACAAATTCAAAAGCGGGCCATTTTATGCCGATCAAAATACAATTTCCCCGCTAACGGTTTAAAATTACTTACCTTGACTTCGGGTCGAGTGGGATAGTGAAATGAGACGTTTCGGAAAAGAATATGGCCTTTAAAATCCTCAATGATATCACCTCGTGCGTCCTTGTCGATTTGAGGAATCTTAAAGAGGAGAACAAGTCCATAATTATTGCATTTCGTCATGTCAATTGAATGTTTATGATTATCCTATTTTTGGTGCATAATTTTCACTTGGCCTTACTCTTTCGATGACGTAGAAAGTTTCCCTAGCCGCTGCAATCGCACGGGAGAAGTAGGTGACTTCGGGCAAAACCAGACCGAAGGCGATGCTCCCCACCAGGAAACCCAAAACGACCTTAAGAAATCAAAGGCGAAATTGTAACGAAATGGGGCCAAATTTGACCTTTAACATCAGGACGAGTGCTTTTGTGTCGATGTGGTACCTTCTTTTGTCTCCATATTGCTTTCCAGTTACTAAACGTGCAGTAATTTCAGTAATTTTGTCTGTAATCATTCCACTTTTTTGATGTCAGTAGTTGAAGACTTAACATATAGCGAGTTTGACAAATCAGGAATCAACTTCAAAGACAGGAAGCCGTCTAAGTAAATATTTTGCGGATGTTCAATTTTAAGAAAAGGAAAAGTGATATCGTAAAGTCAGGGGACGATTATTCTAACTTCATTTTCATAGACGAGATAGACTGTTATAGAAGGTTTCGATCAACTGCAACATGCTTTGAGAGGCCTTATCAGCTGATCATCAATTAATACTCCTTCATTTTGCAAGGAAGTAATAAAGGCTCTTCACTCTATGCGTTTTGTGTTCTCATTACTCTGAATGCAACCTAGTTAATTGTATTAGTAAATATCTGTGTTGGAAAACTCTGATATAATTATTATTATTTGTGATAAATGAATAGGATATGCACATAGTGCAACTATAGATTATCAGATGTGCTCAAAACAAATAAAAAATCATCTTTTCCTCTTTAGCTATTTGGCAAACGCTTGTAACTAACACCATTAAAAGCAATCAAGTTATGATCTCGCAAAACTCCATGATTTATTTCTGGTCCAACACAGTTTAATATTTCATTGAGTTTCATTCACTGTAACTGAAGCACTGCCTTTGAACTTGCATTGAATAGGCTTACTGGATATATGGACTTCAATGCTTGGAAGAAATCAAATTCTCGAAATGCACAATAACATTGACAAATTTAGACTACATTATATGCAATATTAATTAATATTTCATTGTTATCAAGAAAGTGATTTATTGAAGAGATGTGATTTGGCTTTTGTTTTGCAAAAAACGCTATCAATCAACTTCAGAAGTAATTTCATGGCCAAAAAATTTGATTCAAGATACCCTTCAGTACTGTTTTTAGTAAAAATATCCAGTCTTTGCTAAAAATTATTTCATCAGAAAGATACAAGTTTTAAAAATATTGTTTTTAGAGGAAAAATTCAGCTTTAATGACCAGGATTTTGCTATATTTATCGACTTTAAACATTTCTATTCATGGAGTTACCCATTATTACATATATTTAAGTCATGATAATGCAGTAGTCTTCGCTCCTCTGTGTAACTATAATTGCACTCTTATGTGCATAGGAAGGAGTAATTTGAACTTAGCGCAAGTTTGTACTTTTATAAGTTAAAATGGGAGAAACTTACGGATACTATAGCACCCCCAGACATGTCACTTGCCCCATCCACAAGCATCTTAACACCATACCAAAATAGTAAACCCGCGGTCGAGAATATCGCGAAGGCAATCATTCCAGCACCTAAAATTAGAATAAATTAAATTAGCAGAAAGAGCTATTTATTGAAAATGAAATGAGATCAATGGGGAAGTGTGCTCTATTAGACTTTTGAGTCAGATTTGACAAATATGATTTCTTATTCAAAAAGCTGAATTCCAATATCTCGCACTCAAATAGTTAGTAACATTTATATACTCACCGAAACCAATGACAATATTCTTCTTAAAAGCGACTTTTGCAGCAGCGCCAAGATTATTCGTATATCTCTGAACTTCCTTCTCTTGACCGATAAAAGCAAACACAGTTCTGATGAAAGTAAGAGCTTCGCTAGCAATAATATTGGCCTTCGAATATTCCTTTTCCTCCTTCACAGAATAATGACTCAGTCCCACACCAAGGATAACGAAAGATATAACAATAGCGGGGCTCATGCCCAAGCCTACGAGAGCCAGTTTCCATTGACTTACAAAGGAAATAATGTAGGAACTAAGGAAAAGGACTAGATTTTGCATAAAGCGACCCAGTCTTTCACCGATTCCAGTCTCTATTTGGTCGACAAGTGATGTCATTTTGGTTATAAGATCACCAATTGATTGGCTGTCAAACCAACTGGCATCCTGACGTAACATTTGCTGAAAGATGAAAGTGAACATTAAATGTAGAATAAAAAATGAAGTGAATTTTAGACAAATATTTAATAATATACCTTAAATAGCAAAAGTCGAATTCGAGTGCTTTGGCGTTTAGCAGACAATGTAAAGCAAAACATTTGTACAAATGCGACAAGGAAGGTGAGGCCACCAAGAACACAATACCAGATAATCATTTCACCCATTGTATCAAGTGCAGATTTTCCTGGCATAACGAAGCCATCGATGACTTCATTAAGAATGAGTAGATTGAGAGGAAAAGAAATCCCGACGCACACGCTACATATACTTCCAATAATCACCATAATAATATCATATTTATCGGAATAGCGGAACTAGAGTATAAATGTTAGCAAATAACAAACCAGTGAGAAAAAGGTAATTTTCTTCATCTTAGTTCTAAATCAATTCTTTGATCAAATAATATATCAAATTACGTAGGTTCCGAGGAGTTGGATTTATTTTTCTCATACGCATATTCTACCTTAAGTAGAAAAGATTAGAAAATATTGTGAATTAATTATACTTTCGTAGTACGGTCTGCTTCTGGTGAATCGGTAATCACAGTATCCATGGAAACTCTACAATTATTTAAAAAATATTTTGTTACTGATTGTCTAGTTTTGCATTCTTTTTCGATTTAATTCCCATCTATATGGCTTCCCTCGAAGTCCTACTAGATGTACGAGTCGTGCGCACCTTTTAGAGTCACTGACCTTTTAAGTAAAGTGAGTAATAAAAACTAAAACTGTTATAAATAATTAAAATTTAGCCTGCTCAAAATACGTTAATTTTAATTTACGGTCAGATATCTTGGCTTCAATTTTCCCACATTCTAAAAATTATTAAAGACTAATATGTGATTTCCATTCATATACAAATATTTCCATAGATGTTAAATCTGCCTGTAATGAAAATTGTTTCACTGTACTTATTTTTCAAGAAGGCTTTACAACCTATTAACTTATTTCATGTGGTTCACGATGACTTGATCTTTTATCTTCCAATAAACACTAAAAATGATTGTTTAATTTTTATGAAGTGTGACCCTGAAAGACATTTATTAATGTGAGTGATCTACCTAAATTGTTTGCTTAGGTGGGTTTTAAAGTCTGATGGACCGTTAAAATCGGATATAATTCGTTTCGGATTATCTTGGGGAGCAAGGGTGAAATATTAATATGAAACTAAAATAAGCGTATTACTAATTGGTAAAGATTTTGAATCTTTACATATATTTGCTTTTATCTTATGTATGCTAAGACCTTTCTATTCAGTTACGTTATTTTTTATCTTATATGTCCTTATCCTTAATATAATCAACACCACAACGTCTAAAACTTCCAGATTACCATTACAAATTGTACATAAAACCGATTTTTCTAATGGTCTTCTGTCTCAATCCCCTAGGAAGGAATTGGAGGAGCATTAACAGTGTAATACCAAAGTACCAAAATATGATTAAATATTATTTAGACTTTCTAAATTTATTTCAGGTATGTTAAACAAACGTAAACCATTAGATCTTTTTAAACTCTAAGTGAAATGAAAGCTCAACAAATTTCAGATATGAATAGCTAGAAGTATGAATGTTCATATGCGAAGCAGATTCCGCTTGAAAATAAAAATAGGGGAAGGGTCATTTCAAAAGTTTTAATACATTTTAATTTTCCAAATTTTCAGAAATGTTTTCTTCAACTGCTTCATTGAAATTAGGATAAATTAGGATTTTAAACAGTAATTGTCTTTACCAATGCGACAGATAAGAAAGTAACAATATAGTATACTTTTATTGAAAGAATAAGTGGATGATTCTGTTCTATAAACTCTACTTATAAAAGTTTATGAAGGAAATGAAAGTTCTAATTGACTAGATTTGATCTTCATTTTAAATTAGCACCTACCATGGTTCATATTTTATTTTAAATTAAATATATAACATTTAAAATCAAAATATTATGCCCAAAATTTTAATTCCTGAAGATTGGTTAAGAAATATAACCGTTTTTAATGACCTTTAGACTCATTCCTCTCAATATAAACGATTTATACGGTTGGACCGTTAGAATTAGTTGAAAGCCTTCTGTGGTCTTTTCCAAAAGGTTGGGTTTGCACATACTCATTAAAATTGACTAATTGATTTCCTATTTGTTGAATTCTGTTAATAATTTAATTATAATTCATTTTTTATTGATTTCATACTTCATAAAGACTATTTCTTTTTCGATTTTTAATACACGATTTAATAAACCAGTACATTAATGCTTTCTTCATGTAAGATGGATGCACCCGGTCGTTCGGATAAACCCATCGAATCTTCGCCTGATGGTATGTTCCCTATATCCTTAACCATAGTTGCATTTAAACATTTCCCACTTTAATTCTGTTGCTCTAATCATCCATATTGTCATTGGTTGTTCCATACCGGTTGTAAATGTTTTATTTACCTTAAAGGTACATTGGATATTTCATTGAACTCCGAAAATATTGTTAGTTTACCGTCTAAAGATGAAAATCCGAATGGCGGTCAGAATCCAGATAATAAGTCACTAGAAAATGTAAATTCTGACGAGAACAAGGTTGCAATGGAGCTACCTACAGAACCCGAATCTGATGACGCAACGGAGGTTCAAATTGAAGTAGAGAAAACTGGAAGTGAAATTCCAGATGAGGTTTCTCCGGAAATTCATTTGGGAAGAGAAATTGACCAAGCGCCTGAAAATCCAGCTTTTTCTTCTGTTGTCAACCATCCTGTTCCCATTGAAACATCTGAGGATAATAAGTCAGTTGAGGTCGTCCGTGGTCCCTATGAGTTAGTGAAGGAAAATCAAGGTGAAAATGAGCAAACTGATATGGTCGAAATGATGAAAGGGGATCTTAAACCAGAAAAGGAACAAGATGAGCCAGCACAACCCCTAGCCATACCACCTCCTAGTTATCAAGCCTTTCTCCAGAGCCAAGGTGGGGTAGCGGCTGCTGAAACTCCCGAGTCTCAAACAACTGAACTACAACACCAATCCTCGTCAAACTCTACTTCTAACCCATTGACTTCAGTTGAACCAGTTGAAGTTGAACCGATAGCTAAAACACTATCGGATGTTTCCAAAGATAGTTCAGTACATCAGATAAAATGGCTTCAATTTGAGGGCACGAGGGTGCCTATTATCACCCAAAACGAAAATGGACCATGTCCAATGATTGCGATCACCAATGTTCTTTTGCTAAGGGGAAAAATCTCCCTTCCAAAGGATCATGAAATAGTATCTAGTGATTTAATCATTCAAACTCTGAGTGAAGAACTCTTTTCCCAATCTACTGCTGTAAGTCGATTTATTTGTGATACCGTGCATGCTGTTTGGACACATGCAGTAGATATCTTTTTGCTTACCCTATATTTACTGTGTTCATTTGCTTACTCAGTACCTTGTGATAGTGGAAAAAACTGTGTTCGCTTGTTTTTTTCGTGACTATCAGTTGTTTATCAATAGATCGATAGTGTCTTCTTCCTAGGCTCATTACCTATCGGTTCACATTAGGTGAATGAAATGGCCACCCACACTTTTTAAGCTTTTGGCTTTTGGAGAAGATAGAAAAATTCGATTTTCTCAATAGCAAGAATCAGTCTTACGCTACCCTTCTCCTCAAGTGAGAAGCTATTTCGGTTCATCTTTCTCACTTCGCAAAGCTGGCTGTCATGTGTTTTGTATAATGGTTGAAAATTGCTTTACTCTATATCGTCTGCGGAAACATTGTCTGTTACGATTTATTGATCTTTATTTCTCGTTAACAATTGTGAATTTGCATTGATTTTGAAATTCGATATCAGTTTATTGGCAATAAAGTTGTTTGAAAAGATATTATTATTATTATTCGTCGTCCAAGAATATTAAAACATTCTCGCCATTTCATTTGTTGCATTATGCCTCTCATAAACTATTCATGCGTAAACATTTCATGTGGCAAAGACACATAGATGTGTGTATGTGGTTAGATTATATAGTGACCTGCTGTTCTGACTCAAGCCTTACATTCTTTGTTATTAAGAGTTCTTTTCCCACAATTGCTTAACTTCTTATTTTTATTCCCTTTCGTCTTCTCTAACTATGTTCAGTGTACACAACTCAATCGATTTTAGTTCAAGACGACTCCCTGTTAAATCTCTTATCTATTTGAATATTGTTTCCATGATGCTCCGTTATCGATTTTTGTCTTCTCGTTTCTCATCTCCAGTGTCATGTGGAGTGTCTTAGTGGGACAATTATTTGAAGTCTTGCTAAAAGATTGTTTTTATATTACACTCATACTCGAGCACGTTGAATTGGAGCATAAGACAAAATGAAGTATATATTTTTCGCAACATTATTATTTTTATTTTTTTTCTCTTCTACCCACCCTTAATTATTATTATATCATTTAGCGTAGGATTAATAGCATTTGAAAGTTGTTTGGACTAAATTATGATAAGTACGTGTTTTTGACCCTTTTTATTTACAGTAGTTTTTTAAGGTGAACGCGTGTACCAATGTTATTGAGGCTAAAATTTGGCAAATATTTGTTGATACCAGCTAATTTTTGGTGACTTATTGTAAATCACATGGTAATTTTTTTGATGGGTTAATGGCAGTTTTGGTTAAAAATTGGTTGCAGCTGAGGTAACGCTCTGTTGTTTCGTGGGTTGGCTTCTGTCATTATTATTATTTCAAATGGCAGGCGTTTTGAATAGTTATTATTAGCCATTTAGCTGGCCTCGGGATTCGCAGAGGGAGGAACAACAAAGTGAGAAAAATTCGAGAGGGGGAACAGAAGAGTGGTTCACAGATGTAGAAGAGACAGGCAGGCACATAGGTAGAGAAAGGGTGAGATGAGTACTGTGGAAGTTGTGGAATATGACATACAGTGGGGTCATGGTAGTTCGAAGTCAGAAGTCGACTGCCGGTTTATAGACTTTTTTTGCCGATAGTTTGAAGTCGACTGCCGGTTTATAGACTTTTTTTGCCGAATGAGTATGCGTTGCCCAGGGTGCACCACGTGGAGGTAAGTCCATCGCACACCCATGGCTTCTGCCATTATATAGTGCGGGTAAATTTGAACTCATCGTGTAAATTCATAGCTGTTACGTGGTGGATTTGCATGAACATTGTGATATCTAAATGGAGTCTACGATTGTTTTATTTCCACCCTCAAATTCACTTGCTAACTTTTTTATTTTCGCTATTGATGTATTTTAATCGTTGCAATACTAATAGGGTTTTCCGAAAAGCCGCCCAGGGCGGTTAAACGGAAAATCTTATTTAACGAGGCTATCTTTGGTATCAAATAATCGCCCACCTGAATAAGCGCCCATGGGCGATAATATAGAAGTAAAATATTTCACCTAAGAAGGACACGCACGGGCGCCCACGGGGAGAGACGAGATTAAGTCCCAAATAGAGAAAGCTGTAAGTCTGCATTTTAAGCCTTAACCCCCAATAACCGCTCATTCGAGTAGGGGAGAACTTTCGGAAAGCCCCGACACTATTCTCGTCTCGAATGTAGTGAGTATAATCTTAGTTGGGGAATTGGAGTCATGTCAATGTTTATATTCAAAACTTAGTTGCCTTAGATTTATTCAATTAGCACTAGTTAAAATTGTGGCGTTTTCGTTGCATTTGTCGACTGAGGTGGAAGTAGGGCTTGCTATATACCAGTGGATTCAGGGAAACTGTTTTAATAATTTGGCATGTTTTTTGTTACATTGGATATTATCTAGTCGCTGTTAGTGGTTCTACCTACTCAATATTGACGAAGTTATTGGTAGAATTTAAGAGTCCCCTTTTGCATAGTATTTCTCATTGAATTGTGCTCTAACTTTGGCATGTCGGGTTTGGCGCTTCTATTCGCTTTTGTTAAAGCAAGACTGTGGCAGCACTTTGACAAAAAACTCTTCCATCGCCCTCTCCATCCACCCCCCTCCCCCTCCTTCCTTTCCGCCTCTTCACACTGTTCACTCAAAATTTTCCTTATTCCTTTTTCTAGAATTTTGATGAAGAAACGAGAGCGAATTATGAAGAAAATCTCTACTCAGTGGTTAGCATTTTCCCCAAACTTCAAACAGGGCTTGATATCAACGTGCGTTTCACTGGGTGAGTACACAATCGATCAATTTATTATTTGTTTTTGTAAAGGAGACGATGGGTTAATGTGGGTTAAATTTGGGAGGGGGGGGGGGTGGGGTTCGCCTTGAAAGCAAAGAGGTCAAATGGCTTCTGACGCTGGGAGCCCCTCGATAGATTTTTTAGTAGCTGGACCAGTGTGCAATGAGTATTAATAGACTGTCACCTTTTCCAAATCGGAATGCCAGTTGTTTAAGTTAGACCGAAAGGATATTGAATAACAGCAGTAGAAATTTGGATGAGAGGAGTTAACTCGTCTGTGTACAGAGCGCATAAATGCAGGATATGGTTACCATGGCCTGATGAACTGAGCCATTGCAAGACAGAGGCGAGTGAAAATCGATAATCAGTATAGAGTAATGACGGGGGCCATTACACTTGGTTTATTCAAAAAATATCAACTTAAAACCTTATTAGCTAGGGTTAGTAGCTGCTAAACTCTTTCCACAATTGCCTTGTGCGCACTATTTCACACCTTTATGTGTTGAAATAAGTGATAAATGGGGTGTGTGTGTGTGTACTAGTGAGTTTATAAGAGTTTGTATATAATTCTGTTTATATTCTATTAATATATACGTTTGAAGTTAAGTCTAGGCGATTGGTAAGTATTTTCAGTTTTTTAACGGCAATCGGTCCGTTTATCCTAATCCATGCCAAAAAAGCTTTTTTACTTACCATATTAACGGAACAGCTGTCGAGTTATGAAACTTCTTCCTCCTTAATCTACCACGGTCTTCTTGTTGTTTAAATGAGAGCAAGTAATTAATGTTGACTAAGATTCTTATTAAAAATTGTATTTTAATTCAATTTAGTGTTGGTGATTTCGAATACACAACAGCACTGGCTGTCTTCGATCTCTTCCGTATTCCAATCTTCCATGGGTGGGTAGTGGATCCGCAGGATGAGAATTTGACGAAGGTACTAAATAACCAGACCTACAATCAGGTTGTTGAGATGATTATCGGTTACAAAACCTCTGATGATGCTGACCAGGTTCATAAGGGTATGTATCACGTGCATTTAATACTGTAGAGCTTACTCAGGCAATATTTCACCCACTTAATGAAGTTAATTGAACAGCTTTGCAGTGATTGAGACTCCAAGAGTTTAGTTGAAGCACACGTATTTGTGGATGTGATGGCATATTAAGGGGCGGAAGGAATTAGATGAAGAATTGGGCAAGAAGGGGAAGGTATTAGGATCTGAGTAATAGCAATCTGGGTTTTGAGAAAAATAAAGGTTAAATGAAACTAAATAAAGCGGTTAACAGATTTCGCGGCCCCTTTGTTTCTTGATGAAGTACTAAAAGTTAGGAAGCGAAATGAATCAGTGGGTAAGTTCTGCAAGTTTACGAAATTTTATGCTTTTTACTTCCTGCCTCATGCTCTGTTATCCTTATTTCACAATGTTTTGTTCATTTCAACCGAGTTCATGTTCCCGATGGCCAATTGTTTGGCCTAGGTGGTTAGTCGACTTGTTCAGGTCAATTTATATGATAATAACTAAATTACTAACAGAATGATAAGACCTAGCGTGATTTCACATTAGCAGAACTCATTTGAGGTTAATTAATTGAGGAGAATATGAAGGTATGCTCCATTTGTAGCTGTAACGCCACTCACTGCCACGAAGTTCTATGTTGCATTGAGTACGCTTACCAAACTCTATAGGATTCTTTCGAGAGAAAGGTTCTAAACTCTATAGATTAATTCTGCATAACTTGGAGTGATATTTTTTATACTTTTAAATTAGCTGAGCTGCAAACCATAATTAAACAGTGAAATTTCAGTTTTGCGGGGTCGCGTTCGACATATGATTTAACACTTCGATATTTATCAATCAAAGGTCAAGGGAAGGATTCATTATTCTCTACTCTTCGCCTCTTTTCACCTTGGTACTGCGATGATTCCCAAACCTCATAATTGGGGGGGGGGATTTCGCAATGCTCTCATCTTTGGTTAGGTGATGGGATCGTTGATGCTCCCTTAGTCTCTTTGTTAGCCAAACAGCGTGTGTGCCGATGGGCAGTAAACCAGTAACCGCTGATTTTGCAGACGGACACTTTAGCTGCTACAAATATAGAGGTCGCCTCCGCAATTCACCATGTTGTGTTGATCCTTCTTTTCCATGCAGGTTTGTTAGCCGAAGAGTTTCTGGAGTCTACGGCCTCCCAACTAACGCTGTGTGGCTTATGTGAATTAAACGACCGCCTCCGGGAAGAGGAATTGGCTGTTTTCTTCCGCAACAATCATTTCAATACAATCTACAAGAAAAAGGTTAGTTTTTATTGTTACTTGTAGTAGATCAATTTGACCCTAAATCAGCGCATTTCTATTTTCCCCTCTCGAGCTCTTCTTTTGACATAATCTCACCTGCAAATTAAAACAACTTGGGTAAACTAGTTAGGCTCTGTCACCAGTTAAGTCTCCATCAAGTTACTCTATTCTAATTGCTAGTTGATTGCACATATTATGGTTACTCAGACGTTTGAAAAACTAACTACTAGGCCGCAATTATTGATTGGTCTGAAAATAGGAATGCAACTGGGTTGTTGCTTAAGAACCGGTTGGGTCTTTACTTGCAGATGACCTTGTTTTTTTCGAAGTAGTTACTAGCGTATCAATCTCCACGTGGAGGACATCACTTGACTTGTCAACTTTAGGCAAAAATATTTTTGTAGAAAATGTGTAAAGATATGTATTTACGTTAGGTGTCCATTTTTCAGGACAGCTTTGATGTGTTTCTACGTTCTCATTATTATTTTGATTAATTCAATTTCACTTGAATTGAGGTCAGGATTGAAAGTGTGTTTATCATCTTTCGTTTGCCTTTATATCTTATTGTATATATTTTTTAATATCTGAGATCACGTGGCCTGGCCTTGAAATCAAGGTATATGAAATTATGATCTTTCCGACTTGGAATTAGTGGGGTTACCATGGGAAATAGGTGCTTCAGTGACTTTCCCTTGATTTGATTTGGAGGTTTTAAACCCACATCTAAAGCATGTATCTGATTACGGGCAAATATATCTCCCATCAAAGTGAATAAGTGGTATATTTGTGAAGTTATTTATTTCAAATGGCAGGCGCTTTGATAGTTATCACTGACCCTTTAGCTGACTTCAGGCTTCACATAGAAGAGGAGAAACATCAAAGTGACAAAAAAATAGAGAGGGGGACAGAATAATGATTCACAGATGTATCAGAGACAGACAGACAGACATAAAGAAAGAGAAAAGGTAAGTTGAGTACTGTGAAAGTATTCGAATATGGCATTCAGTTGATGAGAAGTCAACTGCCGAATAATAGACTTTTTTGCCGTATGAATATACATTGCCCAGGTTGCACCACGTGGAGGTAAGTCTATCCCACACCCCATATTTGTGATGTAATAGTTGATCATTGGCTTGATGTTAATGACCGACTAATTTTAATTCTGCTGTTTTGGTGCAAAAGTGTCCAGCGTGAGTACTTGCCAAGTTATATGCCACAAAATTGAACTCCATTGGCGCATATTCACTGATCGGTAATTCAGCTTCGAGTTCCACCTGGAAGCTATTTTTCTGCTCTATACGAATTGCCAAAAACTCTTCCTTTCAAACAGGTTGTTTCAATGAGTAGTTTGGAACATTTTCGGTATCTGCTGGCTTAGTGTGTTGTTGGTTGCTCATTCAATTGGTTTCTCTGTGCAAGTGTTCTATATTTTATTTTTATTTTTCAGAATCCAGTGAAGTCGGTTAGAAACAGAAAGTTCGCCAAATAGTAGTGTTTAGGGGATCAAAAGGCACTGATATCACTTGGCGTCATCAAGAAATTCTTCTTTCATTTAAGTCTTGAATTTGCTTCGTACGATAATTCCCAACTGGCTGGCCCGCATTCCAAGATTCGAATTTTATTATTTGTCTCCTGGACGATGTCCAGCATTTCTTGAAGGTCTCTTTAATCAGGAGTGGGTCTTTTCACTTAAATTCGTTTTTCTTCCTAATGTTGATGGGATTGCATTTTGAAAAATTTATTTATTTTTATCAAATGGCAGGCTTTATGATAGCCATCATCAGCCCCTTAGTTGACTTCGGGTTTCACAGAGGGGAGGATCAGACAAAGTCTCAAATATTGGAGAGGGGGAACAGAAGAGTGATTGACAGCTGTTAAAGAGGCAAGCATAATGGTTGAGAAAAAGGTAAGGTGGGGTGAACACAGTGGAAGTGGTGGAATATGACATACAGTGAGATCATGGTAGTTTGAAGTGAGCAGTCAACTGCCGGTTATTAGACTTTGTCGTATGAGTATACTTTACCCAGGGAGTACCGCGTGAAGGTAAGTCTATTGAACACCTCATAACAAATTAGATGTTAAGGATTTCTGCGCACTTTAAGTACAGTTGGCCTCTTATTTTTCCAAGTCTCCTTCGGCATCGGCACTTCATATACTAATTAGTACTTTGACACACTAGGGCATTAGGCTCGGAAGTAATTAGAGCTGTAACAGATACTACGCAAGTAGTGAGATCTTTTCTGTCGAAATCCCCTTGTAAGAGACATTTTTCCGAAATTAGTGGAGAGAGCAATTGCGCATAGGAAGTGGAGTGCGCATGTATTGCACATTTCGGGAAATTACACGCATGATTAGTCTTTAAATACATTCAATCTTCTTCAATGTTGCATGAAATCGATAACCAATTGGTTGAGATATTTCTGCACGGGTGGTCGTACGTTCCAGAATGTTCTATGCCGAATGAGATATGGTTATGCACACGCCTGAGCCGGCTGTAATTTCTAAATTGTTCTTTCAAAATTGTCCCAAGTCGACTTATTAGCAATGAGTGGATTCTTGGAAACCTAGTAATCTTCATCTGATTAAGCTAGAGTGAGTGTCTTTGTTGATGAGAAATTTAGATTTAACTGTAGTAGCTTCAGAAGAAACTCGAAAATTCATTATTTTAGTTTTGTCGGTGCAGTAATCGAAAGGTAATTTTGCCCCCCCCCCCCTCCCTTATTCCCAATCTGTGTTCTAAAGGTCTATTTGATGAATGCGGTGGATTTAGAGCTCACAGTGTTAGCGTATTGTTCCCAAGTCTTTTATCTGTTTTTTTTTGTCTTAGGCGTTTTTTAACATTTTTGCAGTTTTAACGAATTTTTCCGCTTATTTTGACGAAATAGCTGTCACTTGACTCGAATCGCTGTTTTTTATTCTTTGCGTAATCATTGACCTTTTGACAGTTTAGGCCATTCATATGTGTGTCTTGATGATTACTTTTCTTCAGATGATGTTTTAGTGCATTATCTAGTTAGCAGAGCATTTTGATTTGGTTTGGCTTGTTATTTCTTCGCACAGCATTGCAGCAGCATGTTTGAAGAAGCCACACGAGACCCCAATGAAACCTTCACATGCCCATACGCACACACGCGTTTTCGCTCTCGTACGCGTTTGCCAGCAGCACATTGCGCAAACAAGGTCAACGCTGCACTTAGGGTAGGGGGGGGGGGAGGGGGGTCACATGCCACCTGCACTGTTGATGGGTGTTTTACTGGGAGTCTTCCTCCTTCCTCCACTGTCCAATTCGGCAAGAGAGTTCTAATGTGTTAAATTGTAGCCTCTTTGCGAACTAACATAATTACTATTAGTAGCGTTGTATATTAGCATTAGCATTATATTAATGGGCAAATTGATAGCACCACCAGAGCCTCCCCAATGAAAAACCCGACGAGTTGGCTTCATTTGTCCTTGATATTGATTTTTAATTTTACCCCCTCGAACGCATATTATGCGATGGGACAGCAGAGTGGCCCTATTTTCTCTGCTTGATTTCACACAGCGCCTGAGTTTGGTCGTTTGAAAGATTCGAAACGCTAACGCATTTTGTATTCAAAAAAACGCTTCTCATCAAATTGGAATAGAATCTGTTTATTTTGACGGCAAAAATGGTGACTGTTTCCTATTTGTCATTTAGTTATTTTGAATTCCTGCTTACTAGGTGAATACTATTCGGATCTTTGGGCGAAAATATGCTTTATTTAAACAAGGCTTTGAATATTTTGCTGTTCAACACCAAGCAACTTTAAGAAATATTTGGCTAAATGGAAATGCATCCTGCTAAATTCCTTTCTGTCGGATTATTTGCATGTTTTAAAAATTCAAATGCATTGCAAATCGGTGACCTAAGCACACATATTCCATAAAGCTGTTGGATGCTTTTTTCTCAAAACGTGAAAATTTGGCTGAAAACATGAAAATACTTATTCGTGTGTGTGTGTGTGTGTGTGTGTGTGTGTGCCTTTATTTGTTTATGAACTATTTCTTCGGCATTGGACGTGTCTGAATGCGTCTCGATAACACAGCTCAATAAGAGCTTTAAGAGAATGTGTTCCCTTTGTAATAATCTCTTAGTATTTGCTAATGTTGGGTTGTCGGTTCACATGTGTGTATTTTGTTGAATGGTTTCCCCCCCCCCTTCCCTTCCCTTTGATACATCCATCGATTTTCTGCTCTTCGTTCTTGATCGTAAAAATTTGTTGCTATTCCAATTAGTCAATCTATCAACACTTTGCTTCTATCTTGTCTCGGATTTGAGCTCCATGTACTTATTGCTTTATAAATTTTGCTATCAAATGGACTTTAAGTCTTTTAATAATTCACAATTTAGGGCACCATCTACGTGCTATTAACCGATGTGGGTTTCGTGAATGAGTCCAACTTTGTGTGGGAGACACTGAATAACATCGATGGCAACTCCCAATTTGTCAATTCTGAATTTAAAGTTGTGACTGAGTCTTCCTCGTCTCTATCTCCTTCTTGTACGTCTACTGGTGCAACGTCCCTCACTCCATCAGCTCCCGTCTATCCAACGCAAATGGACTTAGCGTGAGTTGGTGTCTTGGCATTCTCCTTATCAATCATATTATTCTATTTAGGCTTCTTGTTCATTTCATTACTCAGTTTAGCATGAAAAAGCAAACTGCAACTTTAATAGTTGTTCAAGAATTAATAGCGTGTAAGTTGATCGTTGTTGTCCATTGCCCTTTGTCTAATTACCCTCTCATACCTGGGATTGAGAGAGGAAAGGCAGGTATTTTATATTAGGTTGGCAACTAAGTCGTTGCCGATTTCAAATAAGAAGGCAAATTCGGAATTTTTGTTTAAAAATATAACTTTATTCAATTATATATTGACCGTTCTTGTCGATGACCTTTTTCCATCGTTCTGGCAGAGTAAAAATTCCCCGTTCGTAAAATGTCTGGTCTTTGCTATTAAAAAACTGAATTAGGTGTGATTCGACATCATCCGCGTTGTTAAAAATTTTACCATTTAAAGAGTTTTGCATGGAACGAAACAAATGGTAGTCCGAAGGCGCAAGGTCAGGGCTATATGGTGGGTGTGACAAAACATCCCAACCCAGTTCCAATAATTTTTGCCGAGTAACCAAAGATGTGTGGGGCCTTGCGTTATCATGATGGAAAACAACACCCTTCCGATTTGATAATGCCGGCCGCTTATCTTCAATTGCATCCTTCAGTTTTTCGAGTTCTTCAACATACACATTTGAATTTATCGTTTGGTTCAAAATACAAAATTCCTTTGTGATCCCACCAGACTGACAGCATAATCTTTTTTTGGTGAATCTCTGCTTTTCATACTGTTTGGGCTGGTTGATCTTGCTTCACCCATGATCTCTTGCGAGTAACGACATTGTTATAAACTATCCACTTTTCGTCGCCAGTAACTAGGTTCTTCAGAAATGGATCATTCTCATTGCGTTTCAGTAGCGGCGAATCACAGATGCTAATCCGTTGCGTCAAATGAATTTCCTTTAACTGGTGAGGGATCCATAAATCAAGTTTCTTGACATAACCAAGGGTTTTTAATTTTTTTTTTCAATGCATGTATGCGACACATTGAGCTTCTCTGCAATATCTCGTGTTGTGCTGTGACGATTTGAATCGATAATGGCCTTGATATGGGTTTCATCCACTTCGACTGGGCGGCCAGATNCTTTTTTGGTGAATCTCTGCTTTTGATACTGTTTGGGCTGGTTGATCTTGCTTCACCCATGATCTCTTGCGAGTAACGACATTGTTATAAACTATCCACTTTTCGTCGCCAGTAACTAAGTTCTCCAGAAATGGATCATTTTCATTGCGTTTCAGTAGCGGCGAATCACAGATGCTAATCCGTTGCGTCAAATGAATTTCCTTTAACTGGTGAGGGATCCATAAATCAAGTTTCTTGACATAACCAAGGGTTTTTAATTTTTTTTTTCAATGCATGTATGCGACACATTGAGCTTCTCTGCAATATCTCGTGTTGTGCTGTGACGATTTGAATCGATAATGGCCTTGATATGGGTTTCATCCACTTCGACTGGGCGGCCAGATCGTTGTGAATTTTTCAGTGAAAAATCACCAGAACGAAATCTTTCAAACCAATTTCGACACTGCCTTTCTTTTAAGGCTTCATCTCCATATACGGCACATAACTTCTTTTGTGCTTGCGATGCGTTCTTGCCTTGTCGGAAGTAATACAATAAAATGTGTCGGAAGTGCACGTCCTGTTCTTTCATTTTTGAATTGGGATAAAAACAAAACTAAAGAACTAAACAAAAAAAACTTTTTACTAATTAACCTAGAAGCCCATACAGTAAGAAAAAAATATGAGTTAGATGCTCTGGCCACGTTAACAAAACAAAAGAAAGTATAGAGTGAATCTGTCAACAAAAACGGCAATGACTTAGTTGCCAACCCAATAACTTGGAATGAGAAGTTCAATTCTATCATCCTTTGTTTGCAACTAATGGTACTGCAGGAGGCTGAAAGCTTATGAATGATTTGAAACAGACCAATAACCACGAATTCACATTCAGTTTAATTAGTGATGAGGACTTACCTGACCTTGAACACCGTCTATTCCATCTACGGAGTACTACGTACCCTTTGTTGTATTCTTTCAAAGTCTGTAGTATCGAAAATATGGCAATCAATTTTAGATTTTGAGTTATCTCAGTAAATATCATTTTTTGCCACAACGGTAAGCACTCTTTTCTCCTCTCACCCCCCCCCCCTTTGATAAGAGATATTCTAGATGGTAAAGTTCATCTGAGTCTAAATTAGAGGTCCCCGATTACCAAAATTGTTTGAATACTTTTTTGTTTAGAGGTGTTTTTATTAAGTGGGATATCGGTTAAAGGCGTAAATTTATTTATATCAAATGGCAGGCGTCTTGATGGTTATCATTAGCCCTTTAGTTGACTTCAGGCTTCACAGAGGGGAAGGGACATCAAAGTGAAAATAAGTCGAGTGGGGGGGGGGGTTGGGCAGAAGAGTGTTTCAAAGATGTAAAAGAGACAGACACAAAGGTAGAAAGAGGTGAGATGAGTACTGTGAAAGTAGTTGAGTATGACATATAGTGAGGTGATGGTAGTTGAAGTGAGAAGTCAACTACCAGTTAACAGACTTTCTTGCTATATGAGTATACGTTGTCCAGGGTGCACCACGTGGAGGTA
>UZAE01012528.1:22425-38345 GCA_900617975.1 Rodentolepis nana | reverse complement strand
GGCAAATGATAGCTATCATAACGCCTGCCATTTGAAATAAATAAATATTATTTGCTGTGATAGCCATGACATCTGCATTGATTTACGTTAATTTAGGCTCTGGGGGAAGAAAACCAATGGAATCGTCAACGATTTCTCAGAATCGATATACCACAATTCAGATCAAGTACACCCATTTAAACGAAGAAAACAGAATATGGCAACTGAGGAGAGAATAGGAAAGGGAGAGGTATAGAATAGAGCTCGGAGCAGAAACAGACTTTAATTTAAATTAACGACCCACCAAGTTATTTTTTACTCACATCTTATAGTTCACTTTTCAGAACTAAACCACTGTGGCATTCACTCCTCATTAGTGGTCAATGAATTAAGTCGAGAGGTTGGCCACATCGTCTCGACAAACATACTTCCTCCTCCAAGAAGCAAAAGCTCAGTACTTAGTACAGCAGATCCAACCAGTCATTAATTTTGCCCACTTCACGCTGTCACCCAATAGCCTCAGGGGACTTGTGTGGCTTCTCCATAAACTCCATTTGGCTCTCTGTGAGGCTCCACTTTCAGGCATTACTTCCATTTCTACTTCACCCATTCTCCAACAGGTCTGTAGAAAACCCACTGTCCACTTCTGTTTCTGGGCTTTGTACATGAGAATATTTAATGCCATGGCGTGTTCAGTACGCTTGTAGCAATGAGAAGTCACTTCCGAACCGATTCGATGGAAGCAAAACTATGCGATTCGAATGTCAGTCTCAAACAAGTTTGCACGGTTTCAGTACACACCAACACCGAAGGCAATACTAATAGCAATAAATTTGTATTAATAAAACAATGTTCAATCATAAAGCATCAATTTCTTGTTTTCAAAGTCACATCAACTTAAAATAGAGATTATGGAAAAGTTAGGGAAGAGGGTGAATATCTGTAATTGAGATCATTCAAAGCGCCTCTGACGTGACTTGTTGCTGTCCCAGACCGAGAAGTGTGGGAGGCAGGCCATCGGTGAGCCGTCTCAGTTGATCCAGGTACTCCAGTCTCAACTCGCTGGAAGCTGGAGGAGATGGGAGTTCCAAGAATACCACGGAGGTTCCATTCTCAACATTGCAGTGGGAGGATATCAAGGAGTTTAAAGCACCGACTTCTAAATTGGCGTTGTTGACTTCCACCACACGCACCTCGGCCTATAAAACAATGACAATATCACTTGCACAAAACGTCAAAATAGGTCTCCCGAGATAACTCCTATTTTCAGGATAGAAATATTAAAAATCCACTAAGCTCTTCAAGACCCAAAATAGAGAATGCTTCACCACCAAGTCCCGTTATCAGACAGCCTTCAAGTTGATCGTTAATACGAGATATAATTATCTCGTATTAAGCAATGCAATTCCTCATTTGACGTCAATTTCACCTATTTGCCTTGAAGGCTAAATTTCCACCCGACGCTCCACAAAATTGACGAATTAAATTCTCCAGAACAACTGCAATTGAAGTTGTGTATAGATGATGCATTAAAAACCAAAATTTCTCATATTCCCATCTCCTTAATTAAACCTTATCTTAAAATAGGATTTTATAACAGCTAAATTGCACCAACCAAATAAGTCAACCGTCAAGGCCAAGTTGCGAATCGTTTAATTTGCAAATATTTCAACAGAAATTTTTAAATACCAAATTTCCATTTGTGTCAAGGAGGGGAAAAAGATATGTCCATTTGCTGATATGAATAATTAATTAATTTAATCATAGGCAATAATGCATCGCATCATTAGGGAAAATGCTTCGCATCGATTTCTGGAAAACATCACCACCTTCTGCTCCCATTAATTGTGTATTGCAGTGCTTTAGGGTGAAAATGATCCATCAACAGGATGGAATGGCAAAGCTTTAATTGTCTTCTGCTAATCAACCCCAAATTATGATGCCTGTCCTTTTGGAGACGAATTCATACTTTTAAGGACGATAATAAGTTCATCTATAATAGTTTGCCACAGAAGTACACGAGTAGGGGTAGGATAGTAACGCTGCAGGCCCTTTTTATCGTTCAGTCTCCTATTCGCACCGAAGTCACTACGCTCTCTAATACCACGCTTCTGCGCAGAGATATGAAGTTAAAAGAGTATTGACTCAATCAAATGCATTTAAACCCCCCCCCCCCCCCCCCCCCCCCCCCCCCACCCCCACCCCTTTATGCATAATAACTTAAAGAGGTGCCTGGGAAAGGCCATAATGCGACTTTTATATTGCCAATTTAATGTAGAAAACATGAGCACGAGCAAGCGATCGCGCGTGCCTTGTCAACAATTTTTACTAAGAGTGGAAACAGTCAACAAGAGAGAGAAAGGGAGAGAAAGAGAGAGAGAGCATTAGAGGTAGAAAGGAAATGCGAAATCATACTAAAGGTAAAATCAATCACCACACCAATAATGCCCTTGACTTCAAGAGTCTACTGTGGGCAAACCAGTGCTATAATACAAAGAAAACACTGTGCAGCAAAATTAGTCAGACTAAAAGTGTACACAAAACTGGAGCTATGGAAAACCTATCGAGGCTTCAATGGGATCAGTAGTACGCCATAGCAGATGCGGCAAAATCAGACATTAATATCGATTCCCATCCGCCATACTATCGGAGAGCCAATAAAAGATAATTCGCGCAGTCGGCAAAGTAGAGAAAATTGTAGGCTGAGAGTTCAAGAGATGACATTACTTTTAAGAGAGGGTTCCTCTAATTAAACTTTCGCACCCGCATGGCAGATGTCATTCGCATCACCTCAACTTCATAATTATGATAATACGAATAGTACGTGAGCATTTTAGCTCCATAGACAACCACGATTGGAATCCCTTCCCTATAATCACCAAAATTAACAGCTATAAAGACAATTGGTTGCACACCTCACTACTTATCCTACTATTCTGTTCCTGTTAATTAAGAAAAAAACATCAACTTAATTTCAAGTGGAGAAAAGGACGAAGATTGACACCGAATTTCGAATCAGACGCACGTGACAATTAGGGTATAAACCAGGTGGCAACCGGAATGAATCGTACATGCATGTGGAGGGTGAATAAGGGACACTGAGATAAAAAATTGAGATCAGGCGTCACTCATTTCAACTCCAAGTCCCTCCACCATTAGAACTCCACTTGGACAAACTACTTTGACCTCTACTACCTTTAAATTATCCTCGCTAGAATAATCAAACAAGAAATATCCGCACGCAGAAGACAACCATTCAAAGCATTCCATGATCTTCGACATTTTCGTTCAATGCATAACCTTAATGAATGGTTGCATATTTGTTAACTGTTTTTATGGGGTGTTTATTTCAGTACAACGTGAAACCAAACTGCGTCTAAAGTAATTTTAACAACCAACACACACTCAGCAGAGAATTTAAAGTTAGCCTTAAAAACTTTCCACAAAAAATGGCTAAAAACTTCAATTTTAAAGATAGTGGCAAAAGACTGTTCATGGTTATAGCGACCGTCTGGCTAGTGCCTACATTTCCTCAGGGAGAAATAGTTGGGCAGACTTTGATTGAGCTGCAACTTAAATGCTGAAGGACCAGAAGTCGAAGGTGGTAAAGCAGAAGATAACGATGAGAAGAACGAAACGTTATTTCAACAAATTGAATAGAACACAAGCATGAACATAGAATAGCGCGCAGAACTGGAGCATGACTGCCCATAATACATTTAGTAAAGTAAAGTAAGGTTATAGGTTATTCGATGAGTGAATACAGAGTCCATATGAAGTCAACCGTAATGCATTCGGTTGAGCTAATTCATACGAAATTGATTAAAATTTTACAAAATTCACACTTTGATAAGACAGAGTAGGAGTGTGATTGAGACAATGCCACGTAGAGAGAGGTCAATAGCCCGAAAGTTGAAGACTGACTCCAAGAAGAAAGTCTGTGCACCTAATTAATAAATATAGAGGTCAAACGAATTCAACAAAGTGTGCCCACATTCCCAAGCTAATTTGAAATACAAGGGAAAATGAATTAGAATTTGGCATATACTCGTATGGTGTTATCTATTTAAGCAACCTAAAATACTCACAAAGTGCTGTAGATATGGTTTCTCTAAAAGACTACACAATTGAAGCGACACAAAGTAGCACCCGAGATATCAACATTCAATAAAATTCTCCCCAAAAAAACAAGATCCACGCGATCCAATTTTTTAAATGCTCAATAAGGAACTACGAGAAGGCGATCAAGAACAAAGTTCTTCTTTTCAAAAAATGAATTAAGAAACGCTTTTTTTCTTCTTAAAAAAACACGCTAATTGTCAATTACCATCCACCTGCAGTCCTTCAAACTACATGGAATTTCCAATACAAAATCTGTGGCCTTCAATTTTACCAGAATGTGCACGGTAGTGAGAACTTGTAAAGCTGATATACCACTTGACATTATTTCAACTTCACAGTGTGCCAACAAGTGCCAATGATACGTCATCAGTTCACAACATAAGCACTACCCATTTGGGCACTCCTTCGTTCGTAACAAGCAGATTCGTGAAAAAAAGCGGCGAGTCATAAGAAGCAGAGCAGGAAAGATCAATCGTTTGATTGAATAAGAAAAAATGAATAGACAAAACCTTGAGGGAAAATAAGACCTCGATATCTTCAAGAATGGTGATATTCCATGAAGCTGGTTGGTTGCTTAGACGTCGTCCTAGATGTGAAGGAAGTTTGAAATTAATCCGCCTACACAGAATGGTACTAGACAAATCGAGAACAAAAAACAAGGGGGGGGGAGGGAGAGGGAGGGAGGGAGAGTTGAGGAAGCTGAATCGAAAGGCATAAAGGAAGAGAGAGTGTGTGTGTGTAACCACCGCGCTATGATACTCAAATTATAGGCGCAACACAGAGCGTCCAGTTGCTCTTAATGAGACAACGCAAAGGCATTGTTTGCACTGGTGGTCCACACACGCCCATCCAGTTGGCCGTGTCGGAGTAGTGGAAGTGATCAAGGATGAAAGCTAGAAAAGGCTTTCTTAAATGGACTTGCGAGTAAGACCTATCGATTCATAGTCGCAAGTGGAGTGGGGGGGGGGGGTTGGAGGTAGTCTCAGTAAACACGTTTCATATTGGTAAGCTACAAACGCTACATCAGCACATTAAAGGTCGTGTGCATGAACACACCGTGTGACGGGGTTCATGCCTATAAGGTACTGAGTAGAGTAAGAAAGCACTTAAAATTCATAAACACCTCGTACTGATACTAAGTGCGCCTCACGCTGATTGTTCAGTGCTATTGAAATATATAATAGTAGAGCAAGCACAGCAATGGGAGGTGGGGGGGGGGGAGTGGTTCATAGGGAAATTTAAATTAAGATGGGTTAACAACAAACTAGCTCTGCTTTCTACAAATTAAATTCATCCCTAATTGGCAAAATATTTCACTAAGAACGCAAATCTTTGTTCCTGATAAATTTGTAGTGAAGAATGTTCGAGGCCGTTTAAAAAAAGCCCATCCAAAGAAATGAGACTTCAAGTAAAATTCATATAATGGTTTAAGGGACAGACTAAGCCGATCACAAGCAAAGCTCTAGAGAAGTCTAATTCATCGACTAAAGCGCCAAGAAATAACCAGACACACACACAATGGATTCATACAATAAGTAGACGCATTCCAAGGGAACACGAAGATCACGAGAGAAGGCAATACGCAATAGAAACCGCCAGGCGATAAGAAGGAAAATCCAAAGTGAAAAAATGGTACTCTCCCTGTGTTAGCATACATGCTGCAGGCAAACGGTCAGTGATTTCAATCACAGCGGCCTCCAAGATAATGAATTATTGTGGCCTATGTCTTAAATTAAGGACACAAAGTGTCCTAGTTACCCCGATTTGTTTACGGACTGCCTATTAAAACTACATGAAGCAGATAACCAAAACCACAGGTTCTTCCTTAATTAATCCAATGGAGGGTATTCAAAAACGCCCCAATCTTTCAAATTTGGGGGTTCACGAAATAGCATATGGAGTGGTCCTAGGGCTCACCCATCCATTAGTTTAATAATGTGGTACCGGGGTTTCCCGAAAGTCGCGACTATTAGGGGCCACAAGTTAGAATGCAGTCCTACAGCTTTTCCCTATTTGGGACTGAAGATTGACTCTCCACATAAGGGATCAGACATTCCGAAGGCACAATACGCACACACTAGACACAAACAGAAGTATAGTGCATTGTGCTCAGCGCTTCGTGTTTCCTCAAAATATACTTCTGTATTAACGCACATAGGCGCTTATTCGAGTGGAGGGGGGGGGGGGTTATTTGGTTCCAACATGGTTTCATGAAATGGAATTTTCAGTTTAACCGCCCTAGACGGATCTTCAGAAAACCCCGGAAGTAATTAGGAAGACCTGATCAGCTACTGCTGCAAACATTTCCATTTTGCATCATGCAAAACAGACTCACTTCAATTCGAAGTCCCTGAAGCACTTCCTTGACTTGTTTCGTGATGTGAAAATCCGAGAGTAACTCGGAATTGGGGACAAATACCCTAATCCGAATGGGCCGAACACGCCTTCGCCTCACATCTGGCGCTCGTCCAACAAGACAGGCGAGTTGAAGGAGAAAGAAACCACTCATGCTGAAGAGCTGATTCGGCTCCTCCGAGGCTGCTATCTGGGATAAATTGGCGTGGAAGAGCCGCGGCGCTACCAACCAGACGTCGAGATAGGCAGGTTTGGCATGGATGAAGACACTCCTTCGTAGGGTTTCTGGAGAACTCATCACTAATTCAAACTCGTCACATGCGAGAGAGTGAAAACCACGAGCCAGAAGGATGTTTTTCTATGGAAGGAGATGGATGACAACGAGTAAAAAAATGCAAATAATTTAAATTTGGATGAAGTAAAGAAGGTGAAATGGGCGCTAGCACCACTTATCAATTTAAAATAAGGTGTTGCGGCAAGTTAATGATTATTTTAGCACTGACACAACGATCAGTGGGCTTAATTGTGAAGTTATGGGTTCGATGCGGATCTGTACGAAACCAGATTCATTTTGGTCAGTTAAAAGAGTGGCATAATTCGAGATCCTGATGTGAGTGTTGGAAAATAACCTGTGAAAGATCATGGAAATTGCATATTGGCCAAAATGTCTTGCATAATTTTAGAATCCAACTTGGCTTCAAGGCAAGCACGCACCATCACTAAGTTCTCACTTCTATAGGCTCATCAAGCTATAATACAGGCCCTTTACTTCTAACTTCGGTGGATAATTGCCGCGGAAGGGGAACGCAGAAGCCAAGTGCCACAAAGATAGGTTAATTGATGACAGAGACTGAAGGTTGACCTTTAGCCCAATCAATTATTATGAAGCATTCTACAATGTTATGAAGGGAAAATTTATCCTCACTAATTAATTGCGTCTTAAAAAAAACAATTTTAAACTAGTGATCGAAGAAATTGCGTTATTTCCAAGCTCTAAAGTAGCCTTACATGAGGTGTTTATCACCATTATAATACAACAATTAACGTAACGCCTTTGTGCATCTTAACCTATCGTAACTCAAACCTTGTCCGTTCACATTTAACTTCTTGTTGCAACTCTAATCTAACTTCGTCCAGGATGATTCCAATCTCGAAGTGTGAGTGAACACGGTTGTGTCCACTGGTAACTGCTTCGGTCTTCCCAAATGTGGCGAGGATTATTCTAACTTGAAAACTTGGCCATCTTCCTATAAGCCTACAGCACTAAAGAGATTAAAAGTGATTGGCTTGTGGCTTTACGAAAAACGCAAGCCATACCCCCCCCCCCCCCCCTACAAGGGGTTTCAAATGAAGCGCTTCTCTCCCATAATAGTCATAATTAGGCGTGTTGGTAAGCCCATTGAGCAGACACACGCGTTCACCAAGCAAAGCTTTCGTGTGTGCGTGTAGACTTCAAACCCCCCATTGCATTTAAACTGAAGTAAAATACAATTACCCCTCTTTTTAAGAGGAATATAAAAACAAGCATAAATAAGGGGTGTATGCTGGACCTAAAAGCGATATTCTGATCATTAATTCAGATGAAATAAAATGGGGGGAGGGGAATTACAGCCTCCTGAATAGTTCCCTTTAATTGATTAATCTAATTCACTTATACTTTCAGAAATGGAGCACATTGTTCAAAATCCACTCTATTGCCATTCTAGCATTGTGAATAAATATATGATCGACGAACAGGAAAAAATCTGCTCTCAGAATGGTTTCACGTATGGGATGCAGATCCATTTCCACGGAATGGCTGAGCCGAACTCAGTGACACCCAGATCGTTAAATCAGGATTGAGTTGAAAATAAAACGCGAACAAATGCGTATTCAATGCTGTCCCTAATGCACTGATAATAGGTAGTATGCAAAATGAGACTACAACCTTCAAATATAATAGCACTTGCTAAAAGGCCTTGTGCAGATACCCAATTATCTGCGATTAGGTCATTAGTTAAATGGCATGCGATTAGGCGCCGCCTGATAATTAGTGCATTTGGCTAAAAAGGTCCAAAAGATAGGTACAGCGATCGCAACCCTAAATGTAGAACGAGTACTTGTGGCTTGTCAAACGAAGAGATCATTCCCATGGGAGAAGTGGAAAAAGAAAACAACTCTTCGTTTATGGACTAAAACGACAGAAATCAGACCCACCCCCCCCCCCCCCCCCCCCCGGCTCCCCAATTATATGAATACATGTAGACAACTAGGGGGTCGACAATTAGGGGGCATAGGAGGGTTGAGCATTAAGCCAGAGTTGAGCAGCCTAGAAATATAAGAAAGCGCTACGCGTGTGTCACACCACTTATCGGTGAACGCAGTGAACACTCCTGAGAACATCAGAAATTATAATACGTTGTCGTCATGATGCCTACATGATGGATTTGCTATTTATGCAGTGCCAAAGAGGCAAAAAGAGCAAATGCTTCCAAAATTGCTAACCGCAGGAAAAAGAAAGAAAATCACAGCCGATACAGTTGTAGTAGTGAAAGTGGGATGTAAATTAATCAACCAAAATGAAAACCTTCAGCGTGTCGAAATGAATAAAAAATATTGAACCTTTTCAATTAATAAACTGGGCATATTCCCTGCAAGCGAATAAGAGAAGAAAATGGACCATTTGAGGAACTTTTCAAGAGATATTAAAGTGAATGAAGTGACGAAACAATGACTTATTAATGGCTTGAAGGAAGAGCTCAACAAGTACGGTAGACCTAAACACATTCGCCAAACGAACTATTATCATTGGTTGATGAAAAATCTTTCTTCCCAAATCATCAAGCTAATTAAGTAGCGGAAGAGGAAAAATCATTGAAGCCCCTGATTTGATAGTCAGTTAAATTGTAAAGATATTCTCAAGAATTCCAGGCCTTAAAATTCACCTTCATTTTGACAAGTTCCTGAAGAAGCCCAACATAATCCTCTTTGGAGATTCTCTTCTGTCTGACTTGCATTGGTTGATCCCATTGACGTGCCTCAGAAGTAGAAGGAGGCGCTTGGGCAGACGAGTAGGCACACCTTGGTTGTGGTAGAACCTGGGAAAAATCCGAAGCATCTAGAAAGAGAGAGAGAGAATGCAAACAAGCATCACCAACCACGATTAAAGTAGCATATTTCTCAAGTCTAACGCTACAAATTTGGGCAGAGAACTAGGGTTAATCACCTCCAATAAGAACTATCCAACATGCACTCAAGTGCTCTTAAATATCGATCACCTATATTCCACTATAGAGTTCCTATTGGATAATAGTGCGCGCCCAACTGCACATCGGGAAGTGCACAAATTCCATGGCTCTATCTGGCAACCGGAAGAGTTCCTGCGAAGGCTTAAAACTATTGCAGACAATGTGCTGGAAATTACGAGTGATGAAACATTCTGGGTTGACATAAAACCGCAACTGGATCAGCCATCTCGCCAAATAAATGATCAAAAAATCAATCAAGTGAACTCCTTCTTGGTTTTTCAGTTGCGGATGGAGTTTTAGCCGAAGATGGTGCAAAATTGCCAAAATTATATACTTTTAGTAAAAGAAGAAGTTGAACCAACGATTTTGCATGTGTTTTAGCCGTTTTTATTTTCATACAATTTGGTTATAAACGCATTTGTTGCAACACACTAAAATGGTGTGGAGTTATTTGCTCGGCATAATGTGGAGGAAGAAGAGGTTTGCTTGATTCTGTGTTATCATTAAGTAAGGGGAATTGTAGACATTTTGGAGGCTACAAGACCACGACGGGCGGTAATAATTAAATTGTCAGCCATTTTCTGCATTGTCAATACCTAAGTTTCCTCAAGCTTCCCAATAATCAGTGATGTTTTACAATTGCCTGAGACATTAGAGGTGTTTCATGCAAAAGTGAAAGTTCTTTAGGCTAATGCTGAAGCATTCAAACAAGATAGGATTAAATCTCTTGCAACTACTTAAAATCTCCACCCTACAGCCGATAATTATATCATCCGTAAATGGCACGGACCCTAAACCAATTAATTCCTCTGAGTCATGGTAAGCAAACATGATTGTGCACTTGTGGTTTATTTGCCAACTGGAATAAGGGAAACAAGTTTGTGACCTCATCAGGAAACTGGGTCCTGTCGAATGTGAACTCTCCCCAAAACTCAGCCAGGGAATGCAATTGACTTATTTACTCTGAATTTCATTAAATAAGCTTTTGGTCAGAACTTCTTCTTCGACAGTACTCGCTTAACCCCCCCCCCCCAACTAATGGTTGTGAAGGATAACGATATGCTTTACAAGAGTCGTGATTGGTTTCGTCGCCTTAGCAAAATAACAGTTTAGATGTTCGAGTTTCATCTCCGAATTTACTGAGAAACCTCGGTTACCACTAATAAGGTGGCATTCAGCATGAAGGCATGAGAAATGATTAAATGGGGGGTTAAGATGAGTAATCTCCTGAGAGAGTCAACTCTCACTACTCCCCTTTAATGAACTTTTACTTCCTGTGTCTTGTTAATTCGTTGTTAAACTTAAGAGCCCTTCAATGGGTGGGAAAGAACTTTCCACCTTTTACATTTCCACCCCCCCCCACCCCGCCACACACCTCCTTACAACTCCCCTCATCCCTTTCACGTTCAATCTTAGTTGGAGCATTGCATAAATGCCCCATCTCTCATATAATTTCCGATAGTTTGAATAAACAGTTGTCCACTAGTTCCATTCAAGCAGATACTCACATTAAAACAACCCAAACATGGTTAACATTAAGTGTTTCAAGTTAGTCATTCTAAACAATTAAATGTGCAGTAAAAGATTCTGAAGTTGCAACCTCTTCTAATTATTGCTAGTATTTACGACGAACTGGCAAAATATACTGCTACTTTGAAGCAAGTCAAAACGAAAGGGATATTTAAAAAATAGGTGCAAAGAGGGAGGCGACTTGACATTTTAAGGCAGAAAAGATCTTTAAACAAATTATCTCAATTGCGCAGGCAGAAGAGTAGGCGAGTGGGAGAACATTTTGTCGCCATAAATTGCCACTTTTCCCCAAGGCCCTGAAGACTAGTCTAAATGGTCTGGCGGAATAAATTGCTGATATTAACCGTAATTTTGAGCAACGTGTTCACCTGCGAAGATGTTAAATTTGGCAAGTAAGATGGATAGTAGAATTCGCTCTCCTCCACTAGTCTGAAGGCGCCACTACTCAACCGAAGACGAGTAGTGAAAAGTGTTAGTCTTTGATAAACGCCCTCTTAGTTATATGCTTGAACGCTCGTCACAATCAAGCCGTAGTTTAATGACTATTGGTGTTCACCTGACCGTGCAGTTTGAATAATGCTAATTTTGGAGGCATAACTGGTTCTCCCCACATTACAAACACTTGCTGATGAGTGCTGATCGCAGTTAAAAGCCATGTGTTTAAAGCTAAGAGACTGACAATTTGTATCAAAGGTTGAAAATAATCGTACGAACCTGAGATCATATGGTAGAAGAAATCTTTCGGCTCCAGCTATAACGATTTCTCCTATTCCAACTAAGTGGACTTTAAATTGCATGCGATTAGATGTTTTGCAACAATAAAAATCATTTAATGCAGCTTATTTCACCTTTGTTAATAATGGAAGAGAAAACTCACGATTAATTTGAGGGGATTCGGATTCCTCATCAAGTAGAAGATCAACATCGTCGCTTTGGGAGTGGTGATGAATTTTGGGTTGGAAGCGGGATCTTTCGAAAGCTCTCGATTGACGTCTAAAACGAATCTTCGCGAATGTATCCTTTAAGAAAAAGACGGTACGTAAGACTCGTCGTCAAAGGATGACAAAAAAATTTTAATTGATCGAATTGGACTTGGATCATATCTTACCATGGGATCCGAATCGTCATAGAATCCTAGGCATATCGTATTTGGCTTCATAGCACCGAGACCAGAGAGTCGAATGAGGTGGAGAAGAGCATCGCAAATGCTTCCAACAGCCCTGGTCACCTCCACAAACGCCTTCACTTTCAGGAAACGAACATAGGTGACGAGATTTCTGCAAAGATACGAAGACTACTTTTAAGCGAAATCCTTCACATTTAACTGGGGGTGGTAACTACTGTAATTTAGTCTTACTGGCGACAGCTTTGAGTCATTTGTTGCAGCCTCTGCTGTTTGCACTTTATTGATTTTTTACTTACTGATGGACTACACTGTTTTGCCTTAATCGACACCAGCTCAATGTGGGGTCGGAGATAATGAGATTGGATTAAAAGTTCACTAACCATGGCTTTAAAAGGTAGGCAATTGGGGAAGGAAGACCTACCTCAGAGTACTTCTTTTGAGATTATGAAGAATTTGACATTAGCTACCCACCTGTGGAACAGGGTTTATTGAAAGAGGAGATTCTATTTCAGAAGATACCAAAGCAGAAAAGCGTATGCACATTAAATTGTAGCTCTTTCGAGCTTTATGTACTCTCAGAACGAAACCACGACCAATTAGGAGAGAAAGGCAAAAACGAAGATGCTGGATAACCTGGGAGGATCGATAAATAGTTTACAGACGGACCCATTAGTCAGGTACAGGTCAAAGTGGAAAATAGGAATAAAGGCGTAAGGGGATTTGGATAATCTGAAGTAATGACACGTAATCTAGGGGGATATACTTTCCACAACCGGATCGGAACTCCCATATGTAGGATTTAAAAATATAAATCAGAGCCTACACAAGGGAAGTCAGAAAACCTACTCATATGCAATCGAACACGCCTCTTCATCGGAATACGCCGAGTCTGAATCAGGAGCGACAACGTGACCGACAACGTAGAGCCCACCTTTCTTGACAGAGTTGACAAACTGCACCAACACAGCCGATGAACGTGGGTTTGCAACGAGCAGCAGGATTTGTGGACGCCAATACTTGACATGGTCTTTTGAAGTATCCAACAAAAGAAGGTATTTTCGAACCTGAAATAGGGCAAATATTCCTGAGAATAAAATCAGCCGATCAAAATCGATAAGATCTCGACTAGAGCAATCATAGGCGATCCGACAGGGTGTGTATATTTCCATCCAGGAAGATAAACGGATATGACTCATCACGCCGTTGCATGACCAACGTTTTCCAACTACTTCCGTAATGATTCAGGAATATTAGAGGAGTAACATGTTCTTTCTAAAGTAGGCCCGGTAAACATTATTAAGCCTCTTCACCCACATTACTAGTGTCCAAACGCTGCGCCTTCCAGTAGGAATATACCGATTCAAGATAAATAGAGGAATCCCTCAGCTACTCCTATCTCAAACAAGTAGGCATATCTTATTTGCATATTCAAACATAATAATTCTTAATAAAGTACCTTCTAGATAGACTGTAATATCCGCCTTATACATTAATACTTACCACATAACCAATTCCAAAACACTCTTATCTGCATTATAGATGATGGTCCAACATTGCTGGAGAAATGTCTAGCTCCTGCAGCCTACAGGTAAAGGACGCAATTATGCGGGCGTCATCTGCAGAGAGAATAGGTCCTGAATACCAGGCGTTGGCTTGAGTATTAATTTGTCATTGGATGAATCATCCCACCACCCAATTTCCCTAGCGCAATGTCAAAGCTTTTTGGCAAACCGGATAGTAATGTAGCATTAATAACTCCGAACGCAGAGAGGGTCAAATGTCTCTCTTAAAGAAACCTCAATTTACATGGGGCAGTTTTAATTAGACACAACAACCTGAATTAATGTGTTGATTTGACAGCGCTAAATTATCGATTCATTAATATTTAAAATAAATAAGAGTTTGGTCAACTATACGAGTACCTTAGCATAAACTGATCTAATGGGGGGGTTTTAAAGAGGAACTTCAGACCCAACCCTGAGAGACGTTTCATGGAGTACCGGTAATAAGATGCTCAAGTTCTTACTCTCCTGCCAAGAGCTAGTCAGGCTCTATTAGTGGGGGGGGGGGGGGGGGGGGGGGGGGGGNNNNGGGGAAAGGGGTTATTGCCTTCACAAGCATGAATATGACCCTAACATCGATTTTTCCTCACATCAAAGTGCAAATTAACCAAATTTCATCCCAGTTTAGAGTAAAATTTAACTGTAAATCTTGATTTGACTAGAATAAGCTTCTTCGAGCCAGTTGAAGAAAGTGTTAACGAAATTTGACTTGAATAAAGGAGGTAAATTAATAAAAAGCAAGGCTCCAAAAGTGTCAGGGTCATTGATGAGAGGTACCACCCGTTAAGTAGTTTCAAGGAGCCATTTCAAGTACTAGAGAGAGCTAACGGAACAACTTTATTCAGGAATATTGAATCAACATTCCACTCCATATTCTGTTCTCTTGTGATCTCAGCCACATAATGGCGAACTGTTTTCGTGAAGAGAAAGAACTACCAAATCCCCCTGAGTAACAGTTGTCCTAACAACTGTCCAGTACCATAGTGATAGGTGTGATTGGTCCTCCACATAATGAAAAATCCCCCTTGAAGATCGACCGTGTAACCTTTGGTTCAACATTCAATCGCTTTGATTGTTGCAACATCAGCACATTCCAATAAACCAGTGTTTAAAAAATTGATACCTCCCCCCTCTCCGAAAACTTACTTTAGTTCCCTTTAAGATAACTCTTAATAATCCAATCTATTTCTCCACTATTAGCAAGTGCCTATTTACTGTAGCCCACGCGGTGGACTTCTTTCAATCCCATTATCCCAGTTATTAAGCCGTTTTCTTGTCTTGCATTTGTCGCCTTTCCAAGCACCTGGACATTCGAAACAAACCTGATGATAAATGAGTGCCTGGCCGATATCACCCCAAGAGACGGGGAGTTGTCGTTTGTGAAGACAGACGACAAGAACTGAAAGAAGAACCATCGCACCGAGAGCGTAATAGGGTTGGATTAGAAAGCACATTGTCAAACAGCCCACCATTCCAAGTGTTGCAGTTGTCCAGTGAAATGACTTGAATGTTGGTCTGCAAGAAAAAATCCCAATAAGTAAGAATTCCTGAAACCAATGTCATAAACTTACATTCTTAGGCAGGGGTGTACGATAGACTTACCTCCTCGTGGTGCACCCTGGGCAACTTATGCTCATACGGCAAAAAAGTCTATTGACCGGCAGTTGACTTCAAACTACCATGACCCCACTGTATGTCATATTTGATTACTTCCACATTACTCACCTCACCTTTTTTACCGTTGTGTCTATCTGTCATATCTTTAAAACACTCTTCTATTCCACCCCCCCCCACACTCTCGACTTTTTTTCTCTTTGATGCTCCTTCCCCTCTGTGAAGCCTGAAGTCAACTAAAGGGCTCATGATAACTATCAGAACGCCTGCCATTTGATATAAATAAATAAATACATTCTTAGGCATATTTGCTTTCCAACCGTTAGTCAATACTGGATACGACGACTCCCTATATCAGCTAATACCATCTTAGGTAATGATACAACTAACATGGAATAAGTTTAA
>UZAE01012528.1:6583-18357 GCA_900617975.1 Rodentolepis nana | reverse complement strand
TAGAAAAGTTCACCATGGGTACGATTCTGATACTACAATATCTTATCAGGTGGCTATTATTGGGAAAATGGGGGTGGAGCGTTGAATTAGGATATTTTAGTCACATGATCAATAATGCCTCAGTAACTGAAGTTTGCTTCAAAGGGGAGCAACTGAGTGCTGATGACTTAAATATTGACTTTCATGAGTGAAGATTTCTTTCGCATCCACCTTTGCCACTTTTCATTTCCATCAAGAATGGATAAGTTTCAAAGATGCGGTGCAATCCTCTTCTTTGAAGTTGAAGAGCTTGAGGAAGGAATCCCTATGCCATTCAAATATTTTTTCTCTTGGCCATCGCTAAACTCGAAGACCTAATTGCCAAAACCTTGCAGTGGCGACTGAAGTGTTAGAACCTGATACAACCCCAAGTTCTCCGAAGAGAACCACTGTATGTCCTCAAGTGGTTTATTATAATTAGGTGGATGAACTACTTAAGTGGTCTTTCAATGGATACTACTATGGATCGCATTCTTGGATCAGTGATGTCGGGATCCATGCTATCTGGTTATGCCACCTCTTTTCTAAGAAGTAATATGAAGCCCCTTTTACGTGGTGCACCCTGAGAAAACGTATTCTCATACGGCAAAAAGGACTGTAAACCGGCAGTTGACTTCTCACTCAAACTACCATGACCCCACTCTTTGTCATATTCCACCACTTCCACATTACTCGCCTTATCCTACTCTCGACTTTTGTGTCTGTCACTTTTACATCTTTGAAACACTCTTCTGTTCCCCCCCCTTTCAATATTTTTCAGCTTGATGTTCCTTCCCCTCTGTGAAGCCGGAAGTCAACCAAAGGGCTAATAATAACTATCCAAACGAGTGCCATTTGATATAAAAAATGAAAATATATTATATTTTGAAACTGTCGCTGGTTTGTGTTAGCTGTCAGGTAATTAGTTGTTTCTCAAATAAATTAGTATCAATGACATGCCAGACGATTCTGCTAGTAGCGCATAAATCTTATCAAGACAAAAGTAAAACACTGACAAGGTAAAATATCAAGCATGATTTTGAGATAATTAAACTCACCAGAGTTCACATAAGTTCTTCTAAGTCTGGAAATATCCTTAATTTTTGATTCTCTCCTTAAAATTTTCCCCTTTAAATAAAGTGAATCAGTGAAGAATTTCGGAACAAAATGATCATTTAGAGACCTCTTTGCGACCATGCAACAAGTGATCCAGGAGGAACATAAATAACGGTCCTTTTCCCCTATGAATGTGGGAAAATTCTGTTGAATAGGCAGTGCTACTAAGAAGAACCCCACTAAATGCAATTATGTCCAGTGGAGTGTAGCGAAGTAAGGAGTAATTTATTAAAACAAGATTTGTGCATTGCTTAAGTCATCGGTGAATTCTCTCTTTCCTCAAAAGTCCATTATATAAAATTTATCGTGAGCGGTCAATTAAAGCTTAGCTACCAAAATGATAGTGAATAGAAATTGTTAAATAATGAAGACATGGATTCAGTTTTATTCTCCTAATACCATCCATTCAGTTAAAATTTGCATAACTTCTAAAGTAGCCATGCACATGAATTGGACAAGTGAATTCTATTATAGATTGCTGGTACCTTTTTTTCAGCCCCAATAAAGGCTGTGTTAATTCGATCTTCCTCAAGATGCATATTAAAGTAGCTTTCATAGAGAAAGAATCATGAATTGGGAGAGGGGAAGATCTTTGATATTGCTTTTCCTTTTTGCGTACAAATTCAAATGAATTTGCATTCAACCGTTGTCCATTTTCTCTTATTACTATTTTATGGTCGTAGATCTTTTATGTAAATTAGCATGCATACATGGAGTTATAAAACTAGTGAAATGTGAGGATATGTGCTTTCGAATATATCTTCAAGAAATGGAAACATCGGCCATGAGAATGATTAAAAAAAGCTTCTTTTCGGTGTTTAAACAGGACTTCTTGTCACTCTTCTCTCGTGACTTCCTGTTCCAAAGGCTGATCGAAAATTTCTGGTTAACTCGATTGAGTTAACCAAGAGTGCATAAAGTACACTCTTAAGTACTGAACCATCGATTTTCGACCACCCCCCCCCTCAACCCACCGGAGAATCGATCACTGCCGCTAGTGGTCAGCAAGTTATCCAATCATTTACCCTACCCTCAGATCCACACACACAAGCATTTATTTTCTTAATGTTTGGTCACTGGGTTTTTCCCCCCTCTCTGAACAATTTGTCAAATGAGAAAATTTTCAAAAAATTCATTTTCCACCAAAAAATTATTGATGTTATTATTATGAGCCTGCAAGTAATTAATGAGGATTGAAATGATGATACTTTGGTAGGTTTTCAATTAAAAACTAACTGTGAAAATGTACTGAATGAACATTGAAAAACAATCTATTCTTTCTTCACTGATTCACTTTCTAAGGCAAAACAAATGTTTATATGCTTCGGTAATTGAATTGAGCATTATAAAGACCTACATAGTATTGTTACCGATATTTAAAGGTCATTATTTGTTATGAACGGAATTCGTAAAATAGAAATTTAATAATTTTCTTTTTCAACGTAAGATTTAGAAATGATTCAATTTGAAGATTCCTTAGTTCTGACAAAATGCTATTATGGTCGGCGTTGAATTGCCTTAATGACTTCAATAGCCGTGGTTTTTCAATGTAGAAAGAGGAAACGTGAATCTTTTTTTCAATTCTGAACTAACCTTTTCAGATACATCGAACAAGTGCCTGAACAAAAGCACGTATACCCCAATTCAAGCTGGATCAAAACATGAACACCACTTACTAATCCCTCCTATTCGATTAGTTAAAGTTGTGAAATGCTTTTAAGTGAGCTTCCATGGCTACTCAGGTGCATTTACAAATAAAAAGTCAATATTGAATTACAAAAGCATTCTATGGAAAAATTATTTATTCAACTGCATTAATGTTCTTTATTTGGCTTTTGTCTACCAGAGGAAGCTTTTGGAAACTGCGCATTTACATATTCCATCAATACGATTTTCTTTCTAATTAGCCAATTAATTGCAAATTGTGAAATGTGGCTTTGTAAAGGAATTATTGTGGAAATATTGCTGGCAAGCAGGGAATTTGTTTCCATATTTTCTTTTCTCTGATTTCATATTAAGCTAAATTAGCGTCATATATGTCATAAAATTTTTCTTGAATAAATTGGTCAGCTGACCACGCCTGAGTTGTTCTGTCAAAGGTCTATTTCAGTATTGAATTTTGCAGTCCGTACAAAAGAGTACAATAGATTACATTGTCATTGAGATTGGGGATGCAATTGATTTGACGGTATGACGAATAACATCGTCAATATACTCTTCGGCGATGAGAAAATAAACTACTTAAATTTAAGTGGGTAGTGCAAAGATCTCGTCTCATTACTTAAATTTCACAATTTAGTTCTTTAAAATCTGAGGCCAGCAGGTGGACGGCTGAACAATCATGTCTGTACCATTAACGTATACTTCATCAGAGGGGGAGGGGAGAGGGGCAAAACGACAAGCTAAACGAAAATGAAGGATTTAAAATGGATAACAAAAGACATTTTTAAAAAGTGTCAGAGTTCGACGAAATTGAAGTCTAAAAATCGGTAAAATAAGGCATAAAAACTAAGTGCAAATACAGGATTGTAACAAAATCGTAGACGTTTTTTGTTTACTTTTTGCTCCTATTTCAGGATTCTGTGTGGATAAGGGTAGCCCCTCGTATCCGTAGTGGAAAGTCATATTTCGATTAACCTAACGTTATTAGTCCGCTTAAACAAAGGATTTTGATGGAAATATAGAAGAAGCAAATAAGACATGGAATTTCAGTATTAAAATCAATATTTCTCCATTTTTTTCAGTTGTATTTAGGATTCTTTTGTTCTTACAATCTCATTTTCCTGGGAATATAGAGTCTAGTCGAATAACTGAAATTCGCACCAAGTTGATTTTTTTATGGAGAAACTTCGTGTTCATTTGGCGTTCTTTAAGCTAATTTATTTCAAATTTGTGTGATTGCAGAGAAAATTCTCAAAGTTCGTACGATTTCTAGGTCAGTTCGGTTGTATTTATTTATATATTTATAATAAATGGCAGGCGTTTTGATAGTAATCATTAGCCCTTTAGTTGACTTCGGACTTCACAGAGGAGGAGGGGGGGAGGAACATCAAAGTGTGAAGAATTTGGGAGGGAGAATAGAAGAGTGATTCACAGATGTAAAAGAGGCAGACAGACACGAAGGCTCAGGAAGGTTAAGATGAGTACTGTGGTAGGGGTCGAATATGACATACAGTGGGGGTGATGGTTGTTGGAAGTGAGAAGTCAACTGCCGGTTAATAGACTTTTTTGCTCTATGATTATACGTTGCCCAGGGTGCACCACGAGGAGGTAAGTCTATCCCACACTCCTCAGTTCGGTTGTAATTTGAAAAGGAAATTTTGAAGGTTCCTATTAGAGTAATCTCATTAATTTTACCATAGGGAAGTCGCCAACTCTATTCCTTGCATTTAACGCTACACGTTTAAGTACTCTCAGCCACCAATCTGTCAACTCGCTCGAAAGCACAACTCAAATGTACCTTGAGAGAACATCATAAAAGTAACTGGCCATGAGTCTTGTTCTGGTTCAGGGATATTCTTCCCACTTTAGAATTATTAACTTTAGAGGCGGGATAAATATGATCTTGATTTACCAAGAAACCATTTTCTTGGAACTTAATGTGTTGGCAAATGCATGCGTGCATGATGGATATCGTAGGCCACTTGTCGTTGAGGTGGTAGCAATAAGTGTTTTATGCCAAATTCCCTCTTGGAAGAATTTTGGCAGACAACGCCAGATTCCTCCTTTGAACTAATAAAATTAAAACCCCAGGTGTGGTATTAAAAAAGATAATTTCATTCAATTTTCCAAAAATAGTCTGACAAGCATGCCAACCGTGAAGGTGGAGGAACCCGGGGNCGTACCTGAAGTTGGCAGGCGAGGCAGTGTCTAGAAGAGCGCAGGCGAGATTCACGGAGGCGTAGGCCAAGAGGAAGAATATGGACACGGCCGGTGCGATCGCGTTCATATCGCCGATGAAGAACACAAGCTAGGGGAGGAAAAAAAACACGAACAATCTATGCACAGAAATTTAATTAAATCTGCGTTTAAGAAACGCAGTAAAAATAGATTTATTCATTTATTTCGAATGGCAGGCATTTTGATAGTTATCATTAGCCCTTTAGCTGACTTCGGGGCTTCACAGAGGGGAGGAGGAACATCAAAGTTAGAAAAATTCAAGAGGGTGAACCGAAGAGTGATTTGCAGATGTAAAAGAGGCAGATACAATGGTAGGGAGTAGGGTTAGATGAGTACTGTAGAAGTGGTCGACTATGACATACAGTGAGGTCATGGTAGTTTGAAGTCAGAAGTCAACTGCCGATTAATAGACTTTTTTGCCGTATGACTATACGTTGCCCAGGGTGCACCACGTGGAGGTAAGTCTATCGCACAACCCAAAGTCAGAAGTCAACTGCCAGTTAATAGACTTTTTGCCGTATGAGTATACGTTGCCCAGGATGCACCACGTGGAGGTAAGTCTATCGCATACCCACAGTAAAAATAGATATAGAGTAGGAAATTCTAACCCGACTCCATATTATTAACCAAGAGTCAGCACCAATTAGTAATCAAGATGTATTTCGAGAACCTCTTATTAATAAGCTCAAATTTTAGTTCTTTCCCTTTACAATACCACCAAATACTGCCTTCAATACTGCCTACAAGTGTCTATGGCCTATGGCACACATTGAAAAATGATGAAACGTGAAGATTTTGGTGAGGACACGAAGTTTCATTAGTCGAAACAAGACCTATTATTGACTAAAAATCGTGATAATGCAATAAATTAAATTAGGAAAGGAAATGACTCAAAACGCACTCGCTTCAAGGCAGGAAGAAAACTAACCTGTACGGCGAAATGCGTGAAGAGAACGGAAACAATGGGATTTCCGCCTTTGGTGGTGTGCTTCATTGGTTTAAGGAGAACGCCTGAAAGGAAACACTGCTCATTAAAACGAAGAAAAGCTAAGAATAACATCACATTGTCAGTGAAATTGTAATTCCATTAAACACAAATCAATATATTTGAATGTTTCAGCGCGCCACACAAACCAGGTGCACAAGTAGCAAACAGCCGCTGCTTCAAAGATCTAGATAAGACAGTAATCAGCACATGCTACTGATAACCATGATGTCCGTTTAATCTTCAGATGTAGACACGGGGCTATTTGCTTTACGAAGTTAGGTTAGCATTCAACTGGCTTAAATTTAGCTTAATATAACGGAGAGAACAAAGTGTAGAACTAGTAGAGGTTGGGGGGGGNGGGGGGAGGGGAGAGTTGGGTTGGACGCATCTCTTTGACCTTCACGCAACGAGCTTACGAAAGAGAGATATTTTGCTGATTTAGTTACCAAGTCACGTCGCAATGTCTGCTTGTAAGCCTAGGAGGTCCTATGGGTAGATTTTGTGTACGTGTCTATGACTAGCAATCCCACTTCCTTTCTATATTATAAACAAATCTAGCAAATATTAATGGAATGGGGGTTAAATTGGTAAAAGTAAAATTATTTGCATAGTTTAATATGAAATTTTAAAAATAGTTTTAAAATTTTTAAAGGCAATTGAGAGTTCTTCTGTTTTGCTGATCACATTGATTACGGTAATTTAATTAAGTATAACATTATATTGAGGATATTCAAAAGCTCACTTTCATGAAAATTCATTGTAGAAAAATTTGTGCGTTTTTAATCACCTTCATGGTAATTTACTTTCTGAACGCGTAAACATGATGATAGACAATTAAGTTGAGAATGATTCGTAATTATGATTTTTTAATATTTCATCTTAAATACGTAACATATCAAGTATACGAATTGGACAATGGACTACCAAGTTATCCACTCTCGCAATTCTTGAAGTAGAGATCCTTAGAGCTTTATGAGTACCGTTCTTCTGCTGTATAGCCAAATGTACGTTGAGCAGTTCAAGAATAATTATGTCCCAAACAAATATCGCATAAAAATTAAATAATTCATGAAAACACCATCTCTGTACCCAAACAAATATTTTCTGAACGTCATGGTGTAAAGGTCTGGTGATATTAAACATTTAAAAACATTATATTTTCAATTTCATCTTAATTCAGTCTTTCGCTGTTTATGTCTGAAGAAAATAGATCTTTAAAATCACATTGTAAAAATTTAATTAAAATATACTTTTTACCTCGAAAAATTCGCCTTTTTATTTTAATGTACTCTACCAATTGAGACAGTTAATATCCTTTATAACAACAATTTCTATTTTCAGAATTGTTTAGTTAAAGATGAGAAATTATTAGAAATTGTGAACCAGGCTAAAAGGGCACAGAGGGACACGCTGTTAATTTTTGGAAAATACCTCTTAAGAATCTGGATCCTCAAATTTTTTAAAATCTTCTAATACCATTACGAGAAGAGTTAAAAGATTTAACAAGGACCGATAAAGTAATTCTTTCATTATCCGAAGCGTAAATTTATATCAAATAGTAGGCTTTATGATAGTTATAATTAGCCCTTTGTTTGACTACTGACTTCATAGTGGGGAAGAACATCGGTCACAAAATGTCGAGAGGGGGTGGGGGAGGGAACAGAAAAGTTGTTCACGGATGTAAAAGAGACAGACAAACACAAAGGTAGAGAAAAGGATAAGGTGAGTGTTGTGGAAGGGGTGGAATATGACACACAGTGGGGTCGTGGTAGTTAGAAGTGTGAAGTCAACTGCCGGTTTATAGACTATTTTGCCTTTCAAGTACACGTTGCCCAGGGTGCACCACACGGTGGTAAGTTTAACGCGCACCCCTCATTTAAAGCTAAAGAAAACAGGGTTGGGTAGTTTAGACTGTAGTTGTTGGCCATTGTCATCTCATAACGAATCATATCAAGTGGATCATTAAACAGAGGTGAAATTAGTGGGCGTATCATACCAAAAGTGCACAAGTGATGGTAAAAGTACAGAGGTTAGGAGCGATCTATTTGTGCAGGGTATGTCCATAACTTTTTTCAATAAACTATTGCCAGATTTAAGATCTCATTCGAAACTTTGAAAAGTTATTAAAGGCAGGGAAAAATATTTTTTTCATATTTTTTTATACTGATTTATAAAATACAATACATAATATATAATTGAAACCAAATTTCGGCCTTTTAATGAACGTTAGTAGTCAGGTATAATTGATTGGCAGAAAATTGCAGGTTGATTGAAATGCGTTTTAAAAGAAGAGGGTATTTCAAAGACATATTTTTCCTAAATTTTTGAATTACATATTTTTTATCGGAATGATCTTACTTCGAGGTCACCGGGCAATTTAAGTATGTTCATATAAATTGCCATGAAGTGTGCTTTTTGAGACCAGTTCAAAACTATTGAAACTGGTATAATCGCCTTGGGTGCCACGTATTTGGCAATACTAACAATTCACAGGGTGTGTGCGATAGACTTACCTCCTCGTGGTGCACCCTGGGCAACGTATACTCATACGGCAAAAAAGGTCTATAAAGCGGCAGTCGACTTCTGACTCCAAACTACCATCACCCCACTGTATGTCAAATTCGACTACTTCAACCGTACTCATCTCAACTTTTTTCCAACTTTGTGTCTGTCTCTTTTACATCTTTGAAACACTCTTCTGTACCCCATCATCTCGATCTTTTCACTTTGATGTTCCTTCCCGCCTGTGATGGCTGAAGTCAACTAAAGGGCTAATGATGACTATCAACACGCCTGCCATTTCATATAAATAAACAATTCACATGAGTAATAAAAGGCTATACACGATCTAAGGGGCAGGATTTCTCAACCCTCTGGACTGCAGAATTTTGAATTACGAATTTTAAGTGATCCTGTGTTGGTGATAAAATCCAGCCACTGAAGTTGACTAGGAATGGAATGAATGACTGACTTATAAACATGAATATGAGATTCGGTGGATCCGTACGTCAGTGAATGACAACCTCAATTAACTTAATGGGTTTTTTACACTTTGATAGTGCCTTTTACTAGACTTAGATTGACATGTAATTAATAAAGTTCACTAATCCTTAATAATTTTTTGAGGTGGGAAGACATTTTGAGTTCCTTCGATTGAGAAATCATTTCAAAAAATTTCATGGGCCAGTATTAACTAATGGAGATATTCATTCGCCTTAGTGAATGTGCACTAATGAGCACTAATCTTATGATCTCTATGTCAATAACGGTACCAAAATTTCACCTCAAGTGAAATAATTATTTGTTTTAATCAAAACTGAAACATTAATATCAAGACTTAAAGTGTCTTTAGTAGACAACAATAAGAATGTAAGTAGCGCCATTTAACAAATATTTACTCAACGAATTCGAAATAGCAGCATATAACCAATAAAATAACTTTTTTTCTGCAATGTTAAAGGTTTTCTCAAAGACCTAACTGCTCATTTTCAGTACTGATTCTTGCCTGATATTTTGGGAGTTATTCAGGTTTTCCAATTAATATTATTTGCTAGCTTTCTTTTTTAGGGGAAAATAAAAGGCTATCTGAAATCGTTATTTTGAAAAAAAACTCCATTTTTTCAACCTTCATTTTGACCAGAATTGACCACATGGTCGTTACCAAGTCGAAGCTCTAAGTTAGCGTTCTAGTTCTATTGAATACCAATCTCAAAACATACTTCTTAAGGAAATCACAATTCCGCACTTTTTGATGTTATTACGAAGACGGTATTTGAAAAATGAAAGAAGAACACGAAGAAGGAATACGGTCTACGAGTATTATTCATGTGACTTGAAATTTGTTATAAAAATTCTCTCGCCTTTCCATATAAATGGTTGAATAAACTAGCTCTAAACTGAGATTATGCCAGTTTAAGTTCTTTAAGGAATTGAATTAATGACATGAAATATTATACTTATTGTTGTAACTTTTCAAACATGGCCCGATTGAAGCATATTTCTAACATGATTATTTTAACAAAACAAAGATGCTCTGCAAAAAGTTGGAATCTCTTAGGAGGCATAACAAATGGCGTACGTGTTAAAGATAAATTATTTCTTCCGGGTTCCAACCAATGAGAAGAGGGGAGCAAGTGCAAGCGTACGTGCTCCCCTCCTCCCTGGTGAACGTGGGCTAACTTCTGCACAGACAACGGTCACGTTTGCATCATGCTTTCTCCCCTAGACTGTGTATGACAGGCTTAGGTCAGAATCTTAAAACGTAGGCAATCTCTCTCATTTTTCCTCTTCAAATTATCGATTTTTCAGGTCTGTGCATACTTGTTATGGTTGCTCAATAGCTGACTTGTTATTTTAACGATTTATCAATTTTCACTCATTAATGTGTTGGGAAAAAATCAATATTTTCTCGATGATCCAAGTTAGGCGTTATTTAATTCAGCTGATTTAGCTTTCTTATTTCTAATATCCAGAGCGATTGAATGAATGCATGACAATTCTGTTCCGGACTTTATCTAGTCGGGAAGATTGGTAAGATAACTGTACACGAAGTTAACACCAATGAATTATTATGTGCATAATTAACTGGTTTCATTGTCAAAGCTATGAGTTATTATTGGTAGTTGAAAACTGCTTCTGGTTGCACAATTATAACCATGTTAAAGATCTTCCTTCAATCAATATCGATAAACTGAAAGTCCAACGTCTAAACTACAATTCCAATAAGAAATTTAATCTTAATACCTATTTCTTCCGCTTTCACACATTTATTATTCGTCACATCATTAAAATATAGAGTAAAAGAAAACCTGATCGAATTTCATAGTAAATTCTAAATAAAAATTTTACATAATTGTAATGAAGCCCTTCAAATCATTATTAGATATGAATGCAGGATAATTAAAAGCAGAAAATTTAATATCCATTTAGTTTCTCTAAAAAATTAAATTCTGAATAATGTTCAAGCTATGGTAGAGCATTGAGGATAGGTCCTAACAGAAAGCTGGAGAATCATTTATTATTTGCTATAGGATTTTTATTGTAGAGATTACGTCTAGTGCCCTATTTAAGTTAAACCCTCCAGTTGGAAGCAAGTACACAAAACACCTTTGTTGAGTTACCGCGTCTACGATTGTATTTTATCTTCCGCCATACACCTAAAAATTCCCGTTTTCCCTTGCACATACAGTCCATATTTGGCTTCTGATGCGTGTGTAATCAATATGCAAACGCACCTTCTGATTGGCTAGCAGACTTTCCAAGTGCAGGGGTGGCAGGGCGTATTCGCGGTGGTTTTCGTCCATACGTGCACACGTAGGGTCGTGATGCATCAGTTGCTAAGATCTCTTGGTCACCCCCCCCCCTCCCCCCACTTTCCCCTAGTTCATTCTTGCACCCAAAATAAAGCCCATTTGGGAATGAATGCCAATGTCAACCCTATCTATTGTTTACCCCTACCCCCATAGTTGCCTCAATTAAGGGAGGTAGGAGAATATTTTTGGCCGGATTGTCAAGTTTTAAATCTACCATGTCAGCTTCATCAAAGGCGAGGGATCTATTGTCATTCCTTTCAACTCCATAAAATGCATCGTGGGTAAAAAAATGAGATTTAAATGAAAATGAATGTACCAAGTTATTGATAACTCCAGTTTTCGAAAAATTATTTAATGGATTAGTGATGAAGAAATATGTTAGATGTGCGTACTTACTGCAAAGGCTATTAAGCAGAACATAAGACCTTAATTTTTTTCTT